>JAHWFO010037430.1:3363480-3395632 GCA_023313115.1 Rhysida immarginata
AAAACACAACAGTACATCAATTTTCTTAATAAAAAGACAAGTAATCTTTATTCAGTTTAATATTTTCACTACATAAGCTTTCTTGTAGGCTTTGGTTCGAGGCAGTTTGGAAGTAGGCCTATTTAGAAGTATCGATGTTTGGGAGAAATTACTATCGATGTTATTATCGGCCGCAGTCGTCGGAGGGCTGATTTTTATCCTCTAGTATAACACGACCCAGCAAATTTAAATGCTTTTTTAGGCCAAAAAAATTCGCGTTATAGTAGAATATTTACGGTATTATGTTGTGACGTAGGTATTAGTTGTTGCTAATAGTCCGTCGGCTAACCCAAACTAGGGTAGGGTCGAACAATAGACCCATGCCTTTTGGCTCCGCCATTATCAACAAAACCCCCTGTACATCTCTAATCCCAACTCTACCACCCTGAGTTGTATCTTACCTGTGATCGTATAGTGCTAATTCTCATGAAAACATAATAAAAAAATTTGTGACCGCAATAACTTTATAAATTAAACAATTCCCTTCCCCAGTTGTGATTATCCTACCCTCTTGAACAAAAGAAACAACGATATTAAGAGTAACACGTGCATGTATATACTAGGAATAAGGCGCATGGAAAACCGATCACCGTCAACAAAATAAATTTATTGAAAGGCAAAATTTGCTTAAAAAAATCATTCTAAAGTTATGTATAAAACAAACAGCTTAAATACACAAAAGGCAAAGAAAAGGTAATTTGATTATAACAATGACTAATTAAGTGAAACAGAACCAAAGGCTCTAAACAAAGTTGTCCCCCCTTCCCTTTCTCTCAGAGTTAAAATTCCCCATACGTCAAACAAAAAAAAAACTTGCTCAAAATGGGCCTGATTTCTCACTGTCCATACTTTGCAAAGTTACACCTGAGCTCAGATAAAAGTCCACTTATCTTTAATCACAAATGTTAGATTTTACAGTCCATACTGTTTCCTTTCTCCTCGTCCGGGTAGGTCGATGCCTGCCATCTCCGACGTTGCAGGTGTCCGCCACCGCCGCCACCGTCGTTCGTCAGCACCCGTTGCTTGGCCTGCCTGGTTACCGACTCGATACACCGCTTCGCGCCACGGTGTTCCCTCGAGTCTTCCCGCCAGCACAGCCTCCCGCTGATCCACCTTCTCCCGACGGCCAGCTGGATAACGTCAACTTCTCCCGCAAGAGAATGGTGCTGTCGTCTCCGCTGTTGATCTCCTTTCCTCCTTCATCCGGGCTGAACGACCTCCACGCCATGGCAGGCTGAGCTTCGACCGCCAGGTGTGGAGCCGAACTTCGAAAAACTACTTTCTTTCCTCGCTACCACATAATTGTTTTTCCATAACCTTTTCGAGAGAGAGCTGTCGATTGAATATCCTTTTTCTTTTTTAAATTTCCAGTTCATTTCATTTAATTAACACTAATAGTCCCGCACTTCCGAGCCTCAGCCAATCGGTATTTCCAGCACTCGCTCCCCGGCTCCACAGTTGTGCAGAAAAATCATTTTTTCAATCGTATTGCGACGAATGGTCAAAGCAGCCAGCTCCATCGCCGTGGCAACTTCCGCTCAGCTGTCGGTAGGCCCCCCCCCCCCCCGGAGCTTAGTTCCAGAGCTCCCATTTTTAAGGTAATTACGGGATATTTAGCGTAATTTTTAAGGTAATTCTAAGGTAATGAGTCTATTTTAGAGTAATGTTTGAGGCAATGATTAGGGGGCCTATTTTATGACGTAACCTAAGGCGTAACCCAGCCAGGTTTTCCTAATTCCCACCCAAAGTAGGTCATTAGAGGCAAGTGAATTAGTTTTCAAGAAATACCAGGATAAAAGGACTTTCCCATGCACCATGTATTTGATTGTTGTAAATTTAATTTATTTAATAATTAAAAGTTTATTGGACCACTGTAATTTAATACGTGTTGAAATTTAAAAGAAAATAAACACAGGGTGACTAGCGACCAGGAAAAGACAGGGAATTTTTTTTAACCAGGTAAAGTCAGGGAATTTTACAAAATCAGCAAAAAAATTGCGAAATAAGAGCGAAAAATTTGAAAAATGTCAATAATATTCTATATAAATAGATCTGTTTTGTTTGAAAATTTTTGTATTTTTTAGTTTTCCAGGAGTATTGTCTATTATTTTGAATCATGGCACTTATCTCATGAATTTATAGTTGAAAAATCTGAAGTAATTTTTAGGGTAATAGTGATTGAATTTTAAGGTAATTCTCTCAAATCTAGAGTAAAATCTGAGGTAATTCAGTTTGTCACTAGTGGGAGCGCTGCTTACTTCTCACGCTAATAGAACAAAGAGCTGGGAACGAGGCCTAAATCGCCGATTGTCTTAACTAACTCTACACATTAAATGAGAATTATTGAACAATAAATATTCTATATTATATTTGTGTATAATTGCGTCTGAATATCTTGTTTCGCAAACTTTCATTGATAAATCCTCCATTACCCTAATTAATGTTGCACGTTGTCAGTTCTCCATCACTTCACCTTCCACAATAAGGTTAATTAAACTACACATGTTTGGGTAAATATTCCCAAACATGTAGTGATATATTTCAATATGTCACAATGTCAATAAGACCTCTGCCTCCCTCTGAACGAGGAAGGGTGAGTCTTTCAATAGATGCGTGTGGATGGTGCTTTGTAAGCAGTTTACGTTGTTTCCTTTCAAGTGCCTCAAAATCTGTGTGACCATTGTGTGTCCACTGTATGACTCCAAAGGAGTAGGAGAGTATTGGTGTGGCATAAGTATTGATGGCCTTGATTAAATTTCTGGAATTTAAATGCGTTTTAAGTATTGTCTCTAACCTATGAAGATATTGTTTAGTAAGTGTATTCTTTATGTGTTTGTTCTCCAGAAGCTTGGCTTGTTTAAATCCTAGATATTTGTAAAATTCGTCATTTTCCAAATGTGATCTGGTTCATCTAATGTAAAGCCCCCTTCCCTGAGTACTCCATTTTCAATGTGAATGGTTTTGCATTTGTCCAACCCAAATTGGATGTGTATGTCTTTTGAAAAGGTTTGTGTAATGTCAAGTAATTGGTGCAATTGTGTTTGTGTGGAGGGGAAATTTTCATGTCGTCCATGTAGAGTAAGTGTGAAAGCGTGTAGTGGCAGCTTTTATTATGTTTAATTGTGTAGCCGTAAGTTGTGCTTTTCAGTCTATTTGAAAGTGCATTTAGTGCAAGACAAAACTAGAGTGGGCTCAGTGAGTCACCCTGGAAGACGCCCCGGTTAATCTGTATTTTGTCAGTCATGATGGTTTCACTGTTGAGTGTGAGGTGTAGTGTAGTTCTCCAATGCAGCATTGTACTTTCTAAAAATGTAATAAGTGTAGAGTGTATATAATGTAGGCTGCATGGAGGTGTCGATGTTTATTGTGAGTTTGCCGTAGGACCACACTGTCTAACAGGAGTTGCTCCTTACAGTGAGAATGAGTTGCTCCTTACATTTCTACGATATCCCTTTTGTTGCTCAGTAAGAATGTTGTTTGTGTCTATGTGTGTATAAATTTTGTTTAAGATTAATAAATGAAAGGTCTGAAGAAGATTTTTTTCACGCCAAACCTCAGATGTTGATATTATTGATGAAAAATAATATCATCTGCACGGTGAGCAGAAGGTTCCTGGTTCGATCCCAGGCTGTGGAATTTTCTTTCTTATTTTTCATCAAATTTTGTTTGCGATACAGGCAGTTATTTTGTAAAGTGTAGGCAGGCATGTGATAGGTCGATATTGTGTGGAATCTGTAGTGTTCTGTGACTTTGGTACCATGTATGTTATTCCTTGTGTGAGGAAATGAGGCAATGTCTGTGGTGTTTGCAAAGTGTTGGAGATCTGTTTTGCAAGGATCCGATGCAAACAGGTGAAGTGCTTATACCAGAATTATTATTATTATTATTATTATTATTATTATTATTATTATTATTATTATTTTGCTCCCTTTTGCTTTTATCTTAGCATAGTTTTTTTGTGCTTTATATGTGTATCTAGTAATCCAATTTTGGGGGCTTCAGCCTGTTGGGGGCAACACGGGGCTTTTCCCTCCGTTTTTTTTCTGGAGAAATTGTTCTCTGTTTGTTGTTACATTATCATTAAATTATTATTAATTATGTAAGTAGCCTTTTAATTATTATCTAGGTAACCTTTCATCGATTAATCCTTGTTGGCTACATCAGAAGGAACGCATGGGTATATGTAAGTCTCCATAGTAAGGATGCAGCGTTTCATCGGGCAACAGACATTTGCGATTATGCATGCATGTAAATCAGCCTTAACGAGCGGCCTATAACCACAAATGAAGAAATAATATAACTTAGTACTTCTTCATCCACACAGCAGGAATCGGGAATTTCGAATATGTACTCGCCCATGCTATAACTGAAAAACGCAGGTGACCTGTAGCAGATCAGCTTGCCGGAAGTTGTTCTGCCTGTCGGAAGCAATGTTGGAGCATGCACGCACGCTCTCCCCCTTCCCTCTGCTGAATAGACCTAATTTTGAACCTTTTAAGTACTTAACCTTGTCTAGTGCCTTTTTTTTTTCCTCCTCATGAACCCCATTTTAGAGCTGTCCTCCACTTTCGCCCGTTCCACTTTCGCCCCGGCGCTATTATATGGTAATTTCACTTTCGCCCTGTATATTTTATCAAGGCCCTGAAGAGAGGCTAAGGCTATACGCAGGTAACTTGAATACAACACAGCCAGGGTGTCAAACTGTGATGGTACTTCAAGCAATGTTTTTCACGAATAATCACCCAATTGTTTTAAGTGGTTTTTAATGGTAGGCGATTCCCTGAAAAATTGAATCGTATCTGAGAGGGTCAGAATCGATTAATCGATTATTGCGAAAAATTGAATCTATTTTTAAAAATATTAAAATTAAATCTGTTTATTTGTAATTTATTTCCGTGGTTAAAAGAGTAGCAAAATAAACACAGAAGAAGCCATTCATGAATTTTTATTTAATAACAAACAATAATAAACATGTTGTGAAGCAGAAATATTATAACAATGTATTGTGAAGCAGATAAAAAAAAAGTTAGATTGATTGATTATTTGGTATTATGGAATCGATAAATCGAGTTTCGGAGTCGGGAATCGCCCACCACTAGTGGTTTTACACCTTGTATTTATTTAAAATACTTCTTTAATTAGTGTAGTATCACTATAACATCATAATTATTGTAATTATAGATTGATTTTTCTTCAAAACAACACGAACGTTTGTTAAGGATTCATTGATAGTGGTACTTCAGTTTACTGTCCTTGTGGGGTGGTACTTGTTCAAAAATTTTTGAAAACCGTGGGCCTATAATAATCAGGCTAACGACTACTGTGCGAACCATGGAATTTTAAATGAATGAAACATAAATGATTTAATAAATATTATATATTATATTATGTGTTAATGTACTTATGTTTGTTACACATAACAGACGTTTAGGGAAAATGTGTTAATAAATCACCTTTTTCTTGTTTTTAAAACATTGTTTGCGTTTTTTGTTTTTTTTTTTCTAAACTCTATTATTTCTTTTAAAACAATTTAGATTTTAGGAAAGCTTTAATTTAAATCGTTCTTAATTAAAAGGAGAATTTCGTGGGTTAGGTTAGGTAAGGTAAGTATTCTAAATAACTGAATTCTTATTTTTCTATTTGATTAGTTAACCTCTCTGCAGGGTCTTTTTTATGAAAGTGGGTCTTAAAAGTATTTTTGCAGGGGTCGAGTGTGGAAGGGGCGAAAGTGGAAGGGGCCAACTTCACGGGGCCAAAGTGGAATGAACCATTTTAGAGAGATCGTACATGTTATTAATTATATCACTCAATTCAATTATTATTCATTTTATTATTGTTGTTGTTGATGTTGCTATTTCATTATGAATAAAGTACTGTATGTGCAGGGTTCTCCCCAGGCCCTTTTTAACGGGCATGCCGCCCGGCTGATTACACGAAAAATTGCACAACACTGATGTTTATTTTTTTTTTGTTTATAATTTTTGTCTGCCCGGTTATTTTAGCTTACCGCCCACCTGATGAAATTTTTTGGGGAGAACACTGATGTGCGTATTTTTCTTTGTGGGCATTAAAAAAATAATATTTAAATTATGTACGTATTCTTATATTAAAAAATTTTATATAAAAATCAACTTTATAATTATCATATATTTATTCAAACTTTTTAAATTTCAACTATTATTGTTATTATTATTATTTGATCATTTATTCGATCATTTACAAACGAAATTATTTAACTTTATTACTTTTCTCGTCCGTATTATGAGAATTCCTGACAAAGCCTCCCTGGTTCCCTTATTTAACCTGTATTCTTATTTTTTAATACTCTGATCAAGATTATAAATGGGAGAATCTCCTCCCCGCAAACCTTGAATTTAATAGGGTTTCGTACTTCGAACTCTGTAACCCTTAAAGGTAAAATGTATCTTTTAAAATCTATCTATCTTCAAATTTTTTTCTTGATTAAATTCATAGGTTAAGCTGAACTAACAGCCATGTATCTTTAAAGAAGCATCTACTGTACTTATTAAACAAGTGAAGCACTCAGTCGATAGTAAAGTAAAGAAAAAACAATTTTTTTCTTCAACCCCATCCTTCAAAATGGCAGATGATGTTGGTGCCTCCTCAAGTGGCCAAGTAAAATTAATCTTTTTATATGCTTTTGACCTTTAAGAACCGTAGAACTAAGAAAAATAATAGTAGAGATAATATAAACATTTAAAAGCATTATTTGAGCTTTCTTGCATTTTCATTTAAATTCAGAAGGAGCAATGTATCTTCTAAGATACTTTATGAAAAAGACTTACTATTTTGCGTAAAATTTTATTTACTCCCTATTTGGCAATGCTATACTTATATAAAAAAGATTTGATTCAAAAAATATTTTTTTGTTGCTGTAATGATGAGTGCTCCTTTAAGGGTTACGAACACACCAGTCCTTAGTGTTCCTGGGTAGAAGGAGGACAAATGTAATGAATCTTGATCCAGCTTTTAAATAGGTTGATTCCTATAATAAGAACTTTCCTTTCTCGGATATTTTTAATGACAATGCCGTCTTTTATTTAAAAATTAATGAAAATTTTATTGAATTTACTAATGATCTCTTTGTTGTTATTCAGCTATCTTTAATTTTTCTTTCTTGTTATAATTTTTCTTCTTATCAAATAATTATCTGTAACATTATTAATTGCTTATTTAATTTTTTCTTTTGATTTTAGTGTTTTTTGTCCATTTCTTGTTTGATTCGACTATTTCTTGCCTTGATTTTATTTTGTTCATTATGTTATTTGTATGTATTTATCATTAACCCCACTTTTGGGCTTTTGCCTGTTGGGGGACAACAAGGGGCTTTATCTGGTGGGCTATTCCCTGTTGTTGTTACAATTATTAGGAGCTTTAACATAAAAGCTACTTATAAGAATGCACCCTTGGTCTATACGTTTATCCGGCTGGCCGCCGTTTGCAGTATAACTTGAAAACGGATTAACTTTTTCAAATTCTGTTTTCAGAAATATGGCCATCAAAGTCTTAGCTCGACCGTATCAACTTTTCAAAATTTTTCGTGTACCCCTTCACATCGAATTCACGTGCTAAAACAGCGAGTGTAAAGAATACCAAGATAATGGCATGTCATATAACAATCGATTTATCAAGAAGGAATACATTGTTACTTTCTGTTTATCTTTTAAGCATTACTGACATCGGCGCGCATACGTGAAATCGCTTTGTCGACGCACGAATGTTGAAGTGCTCATGATCTATATTAATCAGTAGCGAAAGAATGGAGCTACTTATTGGTTTTATAATGTCTTAACTGTGTACCCCTTCAGAATTTCTACATTTTTTGAGGTAGAAGGTTGAAATTCGGAATGTATCTTCCTATGGGCATGTCCATCTGCACTATTTAGTTTGTTTTGATTGGTACACTGGGGTTGGAATTACGGGGGTGGAATTCAGAGAGGACAACATATCTGTGCTATTTAGGTATGTAAAGGTGTGAAATTCAGTATCCAGATTCCTCTAGGCAAGATCTACATTACTATTAAGTTTAGGCTCAGGTGTTCCATTGGGGTGGTAGTCACGTGGTCTTTAGAACTATGCCAACATATGGCTTGTGATATATCATACGTTCAGAAATGATAAGAAAGGAAATACGAGCTTTTTTACATTTTCTACATATTACGTTCGAGAAAATTAATTTTTGATTAAAAAACTTGGGGGAGAGGTAAAAAGTGTAGATAAAGGGGTAAAAATAGATGACTTCAGGATCTGCTACTTGACCTACTTGGGGGGAGGGGGGTTAATTTTTTTAATAAATGTTTAAATGTATTTCTACTTCAGTGCTAAAGCTCCTCGCTGGAATGTTTACAAGATTTTATTATAAGTTATTACAATTGAACCCACTTATAACGAATTTTTAAATGTCTGCAAATTTGTTCGTTATAAACGTATAGTGGATATAGCGAATTTAGAGTGGATTTCTTTATATCCGACAAATCAAAAAGCTTCAAATGTGTGCTTGTCAGTGTTTTTCAATAACAAAATACAGTAAGTTCATTTATCTTCTTTCCAGCTTCTATTTTTAAATGATCTTAATTTTGGTATTGAGATCTAACCATTTTTTTAGCCATTATTTCAAAAAATGCTGATATTTAGAGTCACAGACATGTAAAATATACGTGTACACGTGGAATTCGGATATTATAGGCAATAGCTGTATTCCCACAACAAGTGCATCCTGTTTCTATTTCTCTACTACTGTACTCCTCATTCTCTGCTCCTATCGAGTGAACTAACCCAATGCCAAATTGAGACACTGAAACTGAAAATCTGAGAAATGAAAAAAATGTTTATTTTTCAAAATTCTCTATATCCAAACAAAAGTTGTAAAATGATTTTTCATATACGTATTTTCATTATATCAGATTTTATTATAACTGAAGAAAATTTGTACAGTTTCAACTTCTATTTGGGAATTTCAATTAACTTCGCTGTAACCGTGTTTTTGTTATATAGTCAGGGCTCGACAAATTCCAAAAATCTGAATAGACAGCTAGCTACAACTGCAGTTTTCTTCGTAGCCAACTGAAACGTGATATTTGTGTGTCGGTATAATCATGAATATTCATAAAAATCAATCTTAAATCTTAAATAAACGTTAAATTTTTTTTTAAAATGACAAGTAAAAGAGTGCAGAATCAATTTACTAAAAATCTTAAATACATAATCAATTCACTGTTACTATAATATTCTGAAAGTCGTTTCGTTACATCAGTTGTCACCTTCAAATGTAAGCTGCACCTATAGTTCCCTCTAATTTTTATGAGAGCTATGTGGTCCAAAATTAACTGTGCGCAATAAAAAATAAAAAAGGCCATTTTTGATAGTTTTGTAAGCGGGAAATTTATCGTAAGTGCACAGAAAGTAAATAAGCCCCCCCCCCTGCCCCTGACACACACACTTGTGCAGCTTAGAGGGAACTATGACCACACCTGATTTTCAGGAATATTAAGTCCCTGAAGACTGGCAAAGCTGCAGGTGATGATGAAATCCGGTCCGAGATGTTAAAGGCCTTAAATCAGGATGGTATCCTGTGGCTGACTCGAGTGTGTCAGGTTGCTTGGTTATCTGGACAGGCCCCTAAGCAATGGCAGACAGGAATTGTGATCCCTATCTTCAAAAAGGGAGATCAGAGAGATTGCAACAACTATCGAGGCATCTCTTTGCTCAGCATTCCTGGGAAAGTGTACGCTAAGTGTCTGGAGAAGAGAAGTCGGGAAATAGTCGACTCCAAACTGTCGGGGGAGCAGTGTGGTTTCCGACCTGGCCGAAGCACGACGGATCACATCTTTGCTCTAAGGCAAATCTTTGAGAAATCCTGGGAGTATGCAAAAGAGGTCTACGCTTGCTTTGTGGACCTCGAAAAAGCATATGACAGGGTTCCTCGGGAGAAGCTCTGGCAAGTGTTGCAAGAGTATGGAGTGGATGGGCAATTACTGGTTGCTATCATGTCTCTGTACGAAAGCTCTGAGATGTGTGTCCGGATAAATGGCATTAAGTCAAGACCGTTCACCGTGGGTGTTGGACTCCGCCAAGGGTGCGTACTGTCGCCCATCTTGTTCATTATCTTTATGGACTGGATAGACAGGGGCAGCCGAGGCGATGAGCGTGTTTGTGTGGGCGACTGCCTGGTGGAGAGGTTGCTCTTTGCTGACGACCTTGTCCTCCTTGGGTCTTCTCGCACGAACCTTCAGCATGCACTAGACCGGCTTGCAGCCAAATGTGAAGAAGCTGGGATGAAGATCAGTGTGGCTAAAACCGAAGTTCTGGTTCTTTCAAGACAGCCTGCTCAGTGCGCTCTCCATGTTAGGGGAGCCTCATTGAGACAGGTGGAGAAGTTCAAGTATCTCGGGATTGCATTCACGAGTGATGGACGGCAGGAGAAAGAATTGGATGCTCGGATCGGTGCAGCAAGCTGTGTCAGACGTGAACTGTGGCGATCCGTGGTAACGAAACGAGAGCTGGGTAACAAAGCCAAGCTCTCCGTCTTCAAATCTATCTTTGTCCCCATTCTCACCTATGGTCATGAGGCTTGGGTAATGACCGAAAGAGTGCGATCGCGGGTGCAAGCGGCCGAAATGAGATTCCTGAGAGGTGTGGCAGGTGTTACCCTACTAGATAGAGTGTACAGCAGCACAATAAGGGAATCTTTAGGTGTTGAGCCGCTACTTCTCCGCATTGAGAGATCTCAGTTGCGCTGGTATGGCCACGTGATACGGATGCCGCAAACTAGTCTTCCTAGGCAGTTGTTATTTTCCAAGCCGGTGGGTAAGAGACCAAGGGGTCGGCCTAGAACCAGGTGGCTAGACTACATGGAGAATCTGGGTTCGAGTCGCTTGGATATTACCAGGGAGGACATGCGCCTGATGGCGGAAGATCGCGATCACTGGAGATCCTCCATAGGGCTGCTGCCCCCGCGACCCTAACGGATAAGCGGGTTTGAAAAGTAAGTAAGTATTAAAATAGCCAAAAATTGAGTCTTAAAAATGAATAAATATGGCAATTTTATTGAAAGCAACTTATTGTTTGTATATCTTGAAAGAAATAAGCAGTTGTCACATACTATGTCCCGATGATATTTTTTTAAACATCGAAACCTGATACTGATATCCGATTGGATGTGTCTTCCACTTCACATCCCCCATCGGCAATGTTGCCAATAGCACTCCTGTCTTATGAGCGCAAGGGTGCTTGTGCGTTTTCTTGAATTAAGCGTTATTTATTATCTTTATATATAAAAATTCAGATTCAGGATGAGTCTGTAAATGTTATAAAAACTTTTGAACCACTTATCCGATTGAGCTCATATTCGCACCATATGTTCGTTAGGTTCAGAGTAAGGTTTACATGTCCCCAAATGGTGGGGGTGGGGGTAAATAAAATATATCTCTGTTTATGTTTGTTTGTTTCCTCAAGAGATGGCGCCAGGGAAACGCCATCAAAATTTCATCAAACAAACAAAACAAGCAACGCCAGGCATATCACCTAGTTTTTTTTTTGTTTTTTTTTTTATAAAAAGCAATTCATTGTCATTGGATGAATTCTCAAACGAAGTATTAAAAAATAAAGGTCGAATCTAAAACAATTTATTTATTGAAAAAAAATAAAATAATAAAAAATCAGAGGTAAAAAAACGCACATGAGTTTCAAATCAGAGCACAAGACATGAGCCATGCGGCCAGTTGAAATGCCTTCCACTGATAAGACTAACAAACTGAATGACTTTTTTTTAATTCATCGCACATTTCGCAGATGCTACAAGCCGGGTCTAACTATACATAACAAATATTTCATCAACAAGGAACGAAAATCTAGCATAACAATATGTACCGACAGAGTAATCACGAACAGTAAATACGTAAATAAACAGAAAGAAGGCCACGCCTGCTTCCACAGTCACCGATAAGAAAGGCCTGCCCAATTCGCACTGAGGCAGGGCTTGGAGGCTGGCAATAAGTGGCAATTTGGACTTCTCGGGCATGCAGCTCTACTGGTGTCAGTTAGGGGAATTAAAGTATTGCTCAAGCTGGAGCTTCCACGAAACATTTTACGTAAGAGCTATTTTTACTACAAATTTAAATTTTCGGTGGCTACGATACAGTAATGTAATTAAGCCTTCCAATCAGCTGCCGCATTGGCCAGTAGCCAAGCGGCTACCATCTGTTTGAAAGTTGTAGCCAAAATGGAATTTCTGGTAGCAACTGGCTACCAAAATATAGGATTTGTCGAGCTCTGTATAGTGCTCCCTCTATACACTACATAATGCCAAATTTATAATGGGAAGTCCATATAAGCAAGTTTTTTTTTCCAGGAAAATAAAAACTTCGTTATATGGACTTGCCGTTATAGATTTGGCATTACGTAGAGGACCGTTATATACAGGGAGCACTGTAATTGAGTTCGTTACGTCGGTTCGACTGTATTATTATTGTTGTTTGGGGAACCAAACTCGGATTAAGTCCTAAGGCAAATTCCCAGAGGTGGACCTAAGAGAGGGCCAAGCCCAAGGGACTCAAATGCAAGGAAGAAAAAAATTACGTGCTCCTGGGAGTTTTGATGTTTGGGTGTAGGAATTTCCTTACTATGTGACACGTGTTTAGAATTGTGGCATTCTATAAAGTTTTGTATAAGTGTGGGTTTAAATTTAGTATCGACAAGCTTTTGTGTAGCGAGTGTTGAATGACTCCAGTGGCAGAAAAAACGACAGGAACAATGTGTACTCTGTTAACTCCCCAAAGGAGTTTTATTTTGTGTGCAAGATTCGTATATTTAGTGATTTTATCGGTGTCTGTCTTTTGTAAATTGTGTGTGTTAGGGATGGAGATATCAATTATGAGGTCACTTTGTTTTGCTTATCTACTAGTATAATGTCTGGTCTGTTATGAGGGAGAGTTTTGTCAGTGATTATAGCTCTGTCAAAATATACTTTACATGTGGTGATCTCTAAGAAAGTGCCTGGGATATATTTATAGTATGGGGTGTGGATGTCCCTAAGCTTGTGTGTCTTAGCTAGATGTTTATGTATGATGTTCACTACCTGGTTATGTCTGTGTAAATAATCTGTCTGCATGAGTATTTTGCAACTGGATATGACGTGTTGGATGGTTTCCTCTGCGATATGGCATTTCCTGCAAGACCATCAGTCGAATCTTTGATATGTTTTCTGTAGCTTTTAATGTTAATGACCTGGTCTAGTATGGCAATCATGGTTCCTTCAGTTTCCCCAAAGAGACTCCCTTCACTCAACCAAAAGTTCGACGCTGGCTTGGAAAGCAACTCCGTGGTAGACATCCTTCTGTCGATGTGCGGGTGGTTGAGGTCAGAGGGATGTCTACTGTGGAGTTGGGGGCAGCCGTAGCCCAGTTGTCTCACCTTGCTCAATGCAATGGTGGAGTTAAGCAACCTTGGGCGCGGCTAATCACACGTGCCCAGCTGGAAATTTCCATCTTCCCACGTGCTTCGGAAGGCACGTAAAGCCGTCGGTCCCGGCTGCTGCGACCATCATACAGCATTCATTAAAATATAGGGATGGCACAAAACTCCCTCGAAGGAGTAAGTGCCACAGATTATCTCTCAGTGATAATCTACCCTCTATACCAGATAACGATAACCGTGGAGTTGCTTTCCGAGCCATGACTGAAGTTTAGTGCATGTTGTAGGAATGTTATGGGTGTTCTGCATGCTGTTCAGATTCAAAGGTGTGTATTTTGTATCAGCCATGCAGACTGCTTTGTGTAATGGTGATGTGTGTTGTTTAGAGTAAAAGAATTCTCTGAGTGAGTGAGTCTGTTTCTGAAGTAGATCTGTTATATCAATAAGACCTCTGCCTCCCTCTGAATGAGGCAGGGTGAGTCTTTCAGTAGCTGTGTATGGTGCTTTCTGTGCTTTGTAAGCAGTTTACATTGTTTCCTTTCTAGTCCCACAAGATCTTTGTATGATTCCATAGGAGCAGGAGAGTACTGATAGCTTGGATTAAATTTCTGGAATTTAAATGTGTTTTAAGTATTGCCTTTAGCCTATGAAGATATTGTTTAGTGAATGTATTCTTTGTGTTTGTGCTCCAGAAGCGTGGCTTGTTTAAATCCTACATATTTGTAAAAGTCGTCCTTTTTCATAGCAGGAATGTGACCAGAGGCGGGTTCTTTATCTTAGCAGACTTCGGCAGCTGGCTGACATAGCAACTCAGTGATGACATCATAGGATGGAAAATCGAGAAGAACGATAGACTGAAATAACAGGCTAGCCAAGATGGCGGAATATGTAATAAAGGACTGTATAATATTAAATTATGTACATTGGGCAGCCGCTTGAAAGCCTCCTCATCAATGAGGGACACTTATGACCCTGTGTCGATGTGCGTGCAGAGTATCTGTCCCTTCATGCGCACATCGACATAGTACAACTCATCCTGCCCTGCATCCAGCTTAATGGCCCGGTCACCCTCAGCAACGCTCGCGGATGGCTTCATAGAAGGGTTTTTGCACTCCGTGCAAAGTGCTTGGCTTTTTCGCACCTGAAACAGGTACATCCAACTTTAGGTGGCTATGCGGCCTTACCCTCCTCCTTTAACAGTAGAGCAACCGAATTGCTGAGGGAATCCATGGACTGGTGCAGGGTGTCCACCATACTATGGATTTCTTTAATTTTTCCTCTGCATCCACATGGGTTCTGAGAGCCACTCTCAGATGCGGCCTGGCCCTTCAATGAGATCCGAACCGCGGGGATTGGTGTTTCTTGTGAAGAAGCTGGAGGTTCAGTCTGTTCTCACAACGTGTGGCTGCTGGCCTACCCCGGTGCTGGGGTTCCAACTCCTCAGACTCCAAAGCGCACCACACTGCATTGTTGTACGTCTTTGGAGCTGAGGTATCACACCCCTCTTGTGAGCCAGCAGAGCACTGTTGCGAAAACGCTGCAATAGCATTTCCTCCCTCTTCGTTGCCCACTCAGGTGCAGCATGAAGGAATCGGCCCATGGCCACTTTAAAGCAACTGGCAAAGTCGGCCACCGATTCCTTCTTGAGCTGCACCACATTTCAGAGCTCCTTACCAAAATCGCGTTCGATCTTGGCTTTACCAAACACTAGGAGGAGCCGGCGTTTCAGCACATGGACAGCGTCACGTGCCCCTTTTTTCTTAGCACTGAGGAGAGACACAGAAACCTCTCTTGAATGCTCCTGTTGTGCTCAGCGCAATAACTAGAGACACAGGCGAAACCCCTTTCTCCAGGTGTGTGAACTTAAGACATTCAATTGCCTATTGTAGACACATTCCATCTGTGAGAGTAAGCTCTGCCAAGCGGCACACTATACCCAAGTACCAACCCGGTCTCACAATAAGCCTGCGCCCTGACTCCCCATTCCGCAGCCGCACAAACATCACCACCTGTGCAACCATTACAATATTACGTGTTTATTATCTACAACACTATACATTAGACTATGGAACATATGATACCGAGACGGCATCCAGGTGCATTTCACAAATAAGAAAGTGCATTTGCAGTTTTTTCCTGGTCAAAACACCGGTTCTCTCGCTGCAGCAGCATTACACCACTGATTCGCTGTTGCGTTCCACACAAAAAGGCCGAGATTCATAAACCGAGGGACTGTCTCATTAAAAGGTTGTCAAAACAGTGTAAGTGACAATTAAACACTGGTGCTAATGTACAGTTTCGAACGACTCTTTCCACGGTTAACAAACCGTTGTATCCCCATTAAAAGAAAAGAAATGGAACGGCCTCACCATAGTAAGGTCACTCGCTCAGACATTTCCAATGCCGCACAAGAAGAAGAAAAATTATCATGGACGAATTAAACAGAAGCATAAATCGTCTTAACTTGGGGCAGCATATTTAGCATAGCATTATTATATTCCTATCACTAATCATCCTAGCATGGTTGAGGTCGAACGCCAGCATGGCCACGTCGGTATCGCTACTTTTTCCTGAGAAGGAAACTAAACGTCCAGCTTTGCCAACGGCTGAAACAGAACTCTGGTATCAACATCAAACAAAAACAAAATGCTCTATTTTACAACAATACAGAAACAGAGGATTGCCTTTTCCGAAAATTTTAATTGCTTCCCTGAGAAGCCGCTCCTCAACAATAACAAAACGGCCGTTTACACATTGCTAATCATTCGATTAATGACGTGCAAACGAAACAATCAACGGCCGTTTACTCAATTTTCAGTATAATAATTACACACAAAACAAGTAAAAATTGCAACAAAACTACCTTAAAATAAAATAAAATATTCATACAGAAATAAATACTAAATTCTTTTATTTAGAGTAGGGCAAATAAACATAACACTGCCATTCCATGGCACAGAGTGAGGAAATGTGGCGATGCCTGTGGTCTTTGCAGCTAACTTTTGTTTTAATGTGTCCATATATTCTGTAATATGTTGATTATGCTGCTCATACCTGGTGTGTGTTATAATTTTCTTAAATAACTGTCTGAGGCATTTGTTCTGCTTTGATGAAATGTTGTTTTTAGTTTACTGTTTAAGTCTACCTAACTGCTTGCAGATTTTTTCAATATCAGACTCAATCCGCTTTTGCCATTTAGTTTCTGTTGGGTGGATAATTTTTTTGTGTATTTATGGAGTGGTTTCTTTCCCAGTGTGGATATAACTGTAACAGCCCCAGAGTAAATAAGAAGTGCATATATTCTAAAAATAGATTTTCTTCAATGTACCGTGGTAAGATATATGTGTTCATGTAAAATAAAATTTCCCCCGTTTTGCTGTTTATTTTAGGTATATCTGGTCTTTGTGTGGGATCTGTGATGACTCTCCCCCCCCCCCCATTTAAATGCAAACTGAACGAACAGCCAACGCTAATCTGTCGAGGGAAGGAGACTATTGAGGGTTGCGGACTGATATATTCGAGTGGAAAGTAATGATAGTCATACACAATAAAATTGAAATCATTAAGCACTCTTTATTCAGGATATAAAGCAAATTAATCAGCAAATAAAAGTAACTGACTAATATCCACAATTAATGCTGCTAACGAGAAAAGCTTACAATTAGTAGCATGTAACGCCAACGCTAAAGGCGCCCCTTAGCCTATTACACCAATTCTACTATAGCAAGCAGCACCAGGTGTGTAGAACACATGCTGTCCCTTACAAACATTCCATCAGATGCAAATACCACGTGCTTGTGGCTACAACAGGAGACCCCGAACACAAGCTTCAACAACCATGCTTTGACTACCTTTACATTGGCTACTAAACTCCGTTAAGCTCTGGCAGAGCGTGGTCAATGCACGGGCACCGTAGAACTGGGCATGTTACGTGTAGATCACACACAATTAATATCCCTAGGCATGACACCGGAGAGCATCACGTGATCCTTTTATTAACAAAACTGGCCCTCAGCACAGCTCGGGGAGGATCACTGGAATCCCTCTTGTGTATCCCACGCAACTTGCCACAATTGCTTCACCTTGTTCTGCACCTTTAAAGCGCACAGCGGATATTTAACATTAAGCCGCAAACAACAGCTGACCGCGTGCTACTTCGTGTGGAAGCACCGCACAACTAACTCGCCCTCTGCTCTGGAAGCTGCACAACTCTAATCGGTCCTGCTCAGTGTTCGAGGATGCACCCGACACACAGCCATCCACTTATACATAACTATAAGTCATAAAACTAAATTACAAAATTAAAAGTACAATTTTCTTCGGGATAAGCCTCATCCCCCGTGAAAAAACACTTCACATATTCTTAACACAGTGCGTAACAGCAGGAGTTTGCTCCTTTAAATTTTAGCTTGCTGCTGTCCAAGGCAGTCACTCACAAACAGTACCATGGATCGACGCACCTCTCCTCACTAGCATTCAAGGTCTCGCATGGGGAAAAGAAAAAAAAGTAAAAGAACTCACCAATTGTCGTCCTCAAGTTTGTATATATCAAATTGCAAAAATGTGGTGCTCATGCAGCGATACCTGACCATAGACAAGTGACGGCGGCTCGCTCTGCTCAATCGAACACTCTAGACGGTATGAACGAACACTGCTTCCGATATCAAGAACCTCCTCTTGTCCAAACATCCCTGGCTCCATCTCCCCAGCCAGCCATAGCTCCGGGGTCTGTGTACGAACCACCCTTACCACCATTTCCTCCTCCTCCGATTCTGAGACCTCCCTCTCCAGTTCCCTTACTGAACACTTCTCTGTGCCCCCTCCCTTTTCCTTCCTGCAACCCTGTGCCAGTGAAGAACGATAATGTGGCTTTAATCGGTCCACATGCACGGTAATTAGATCACGCTGCCTTGCACCTTCAATCTTGTATGTCACATCAGTGACCCTTTCAACCAGCCTGAACGGACCGATTTACTTAAACAAGAATTTTTTCTTCCGTCCACCCTTCCTCAACAACCAAACCTTCTCCCCAATGTTTAGCGTTCTAATACTGTGCCCTTTGTTTATGCGGTTTATTTTCACCTCCCTACGTTTCTGATCAAGGTAACTCACTTCCTGCCTAAACTGCCGTAATTTCCTCACTAAATCTGACCGGCATTCTTCCATACCTGCAGATTCCTGTGTACTAGCCTCTTCTTCGTCCCACCCTCTTGGTGCTATATAAGAGGTAGGCTGGCACCTCCCTCAACGCCTCATGACAGCTCGTCCTCATGGTCAACAGTGCGAAATCCAAAACCTCATCCCAAGTCTCGGGATGATTTCCACACAGAGTTGCAATGGTCTAGCATAGTGATTTATTGCACCTTTCCGCGAGACCATTCGATGTCGGACAATATGAGGCTGTCACCTTATGAGTAATGCCCAACTCGTCGCACAATGTATTGAACGTTTCCGATGTGAAGTTGGGGCCTCTATCACTAATAATTTGCTTGGGCACACCATAAAGGCATACAATGGCTCTCGCCAGGGCCTTCGCCACAGTGCCAGCAGTTTGATAACGCAGGGCCTGTGGGCTTCCACTAATCTGGTCAAAACATCAGACATGACGAGAACATACTTATTGTCCTTTTTTCAATTTTTGTACCGGCCCCACTATATCAATCACAATTTTCTCAAAAGGGTACTTAGCCCCAATGCCTACCTGCCACGGTGCCTTAACCACATCTCTTTTTGTCTTTTGGCACATATGCATTCCCGCACCTTTTGAACCACATCATTGCACATATTGGCCCAGAAATAGAGTTTCCAAAGTGATTTCCATCTGCGGATAGTGATTTCCACTCCGCGATGCTCACCCAGCAAACTATCATGGAACTGGGCCAACAGTCTTCCCTACAGCCCGAGTGGAACACAGACCCTCGGACGAGCATTCAGGTGTCTGAAGTCATATCGGACCACTAGTCCATCCACCAACGTCAATCTACCCCAAGGTCTTAATGCCTCATCCCGGCCTTGTAACTCTGCCCAAATTTCAGACAGCCAGGAATCCATCGGCTGCTGCTCTAGCAGCTCCTGTCTCATGTCCAGATCTGTATGCACGACCACGGTATTGGCACGCTGCCGGGATAACATATCAGGTACGCAGTTTTGCCTACTCACCATGTGTTCGCACTCGAGGCGGAATTCTTCCAACTGTAAAGCCCAACGGAGCACTCGTTGGTTGGAATTCTTCATCCTCTGTATGAACAAGAGGGGCTTATGATCAGTGATTATCGTTGTTGGAAACCCCAGAACAATGTGACAAAAATGCTTAGTTGCTAGCATGATTGCGAGGGCCTCCTTCTCTATCACCGGATAATTCAATTGCCCACCCTGCAACTTTTGGCTAAAGAAAGCAATTGGCCTAAACATGCCTTCTACTTTCTGCCGCAGCACCGCCCGATTGCATAGGCCGACGCACCGGTCGTAAGAAAAAATCTTTTCTTGTAATCGGGTACAATCACAATGGGCGCCCCGGACAACTTGGATTTAATCAACCCCAAAGCTTCACGACATTGTTCACTCCAGTGAAATTTCACCCCTTTGCGGGTTAATTGGGTGGTAGGAAGGAGTATCTCAGATAGGTTCTCTATAAAGGGATGATAAAAGTTCACCGAGCCTATCAACCCTCGCACCTTCCTAACATTTTTCGATTCTTTAATGTCGTTGACAGCCACCACATTATCTGGGTTGGGACTGATTCCAGACGCAGAGATCACGTGGCCCAGATACCGAACACAAGGGGTACGGAATTGTCATTTTGTTGGCTTAATAATTAAACCCTTGGCCCAGAATCTTTCAAACACCCACCTTAATACATTAAGATGCTCGTCGAACGTCCTCATTGAAATGAGGATGTCATCCAGGAAGGTATGTACTTCTCCCGTAATGTCTTCACTACGTACTGCTGGAAAAGGTGGGAGGAGTTCTTGGCTCCCTGGGGAAGCCTAGCCAGCTGATATTTTCCCCAGGGAGTCTGAAAGGCATAGCATTCCCTCAGTGACTCGACCAACAGTATTTGAAAATACCCATTATTTAGGTCGAGTACCGAGAAGAATCTATGCCCATTCAGCTCTTCCAGGATGTCCCGCACAATTGGAGCGGAAAGTCCACCGGCCTTGTGCACGTGTTGACCTAACGAAGATCTAGTGTTATCCGTACTTCACCATTCTTCTTTGGCACCACGTGCATCGGGGAATTCCACGGGCTCAAACTCGCCTCAATAATTCCGGCCCGCTCCAGCTCCATGATTTTCTGCTGGTAAGCATCTTTATATACAGGGTGAATACAAAAGTCTGAATGCCCCTTTTATTTTTTGAATCCAATGAATAGGAAGTTGTGGGTGGCCTATCCCATGGTGCACTTTTCATTATCCCAAATATGCAAATTAGGACACATTCAAAATTTATCTCAAAAACCGTAAGGGATAGAGAAAAAAACCCAATTGCAAAACTTGTTCAGCATAAAGAAACAAACAAAACAAAAAAAAATCATCCAAATCGGACCAACCAATCACCCACAATCACGTGGTGAACTGTTTGCAGCTTACAAACAGTCACACTGCACAAGGAAAACTGAATGTTGATATTTCAACCATGTAAAAGCATGCAAATAAAAAAATTAACATGAATTACCTTACTCACATTTACTTTCATGCGGAAAAGCAAATAAAAGGCATGTTTCAGCACACAGAAGACAGAACAATTCCAGGATGGCAAGCTACACTGTTCCGGAAATGGTCAACATGATCTTCTGCTTTGGAGAGGCAAGGAGAAACCTACATGCTGCAGTTAGGTTGTATCGAGACAGATACCCTAACGAACGCCATCCATCTCGTCAAACCATGCATCACATTATTCAAAGATTCGAGGCTACAGGGAATGTTAATGCAGAACGAGACGACCAAGGGCACAAGGCGACGAGGATACAACAACACTAGTTCTGGCTGCAGTTGCTGCAAATCCCCACATAAGCAGCAGAGCAATTGCTGCAGATGTTGGGTGCCATCAGAGAACTGTTCTCAACATTCTACATGCACATCAAAGAAAAGCTTCCACCCTCCTTCTAAGTCCACAGTTCCAGAACCCGGACGTTTCGTAGAGGTAATACCTATGATATCCAGTCGATACCGTTTGGCTTCCTCCACTAACTCTGATTCCTTTCCTGTCATGGAGAATACGTTCCAAGTGCCGATTCACCCATACCATATTCATTGTCACCAGGAGTTACTGCCATTGGATTATATTGCCAGTTGCCGCCTTCTGCAACTGGATGACAATGAGGTGTTGTGGACAGAAGAAGCCCAGTTCACCAGGGATGAAGTTATCAACAGGCACAACCATCATCATTGGGCAGACGAAAACCCACAATGTCTGCGAGAAGCAACTCATCAAGTGAACTGGAGAATCAATGTGGGGTGTGGATTGTACAATGACACTGCGGTTGGACCGTATCTTTACGATGGAACACTGACTGCAGAACGCTACCGGGCTGTAATTCTCAACGTGGTAGTCACAGACTTCATTGACAATTTGCCATTGACCTCGTATCAGCGCACATGATTTCAGTATGATGGACCTCCTCCACATTACGGGTTGGTCGTTCGCGAGCATCTAAGTGAGATGTTTGGACAACGATGGATTGGCCTAGGAGGACCAGTTCGTTGGCCACCCCGCTCACCCTGATTTTACACCACTTGACTTTTTCTTGTGGGGATACCTGAAGGACAAGGTTTATGCTACGCAGCCCGCCTCACTGGAGGATCTGGTTCAACGAATCCAGGAAGCGTGCCGAGGAGTGACACCAGCCATGCTTGCCGATGTTTTGGCGTTAGTTAGGTTCCGTGCCCAATTGTGTTATGGTGTCCACGGTTGTCACATCGAGCATTTTGTTGATTAACTTTTTTTTTTAAACTGTTTGAAGTAACTTGTTTGTGCAGTGTGACTGTTTGTAAGCTACAAACAGTTCACCACGTGATTGTGGGTGATTGGTTGGTCCAATTTGGATGATTTTTTTTTTATGTTTGTTTTTTTATGCTGAACAAGTTTGCAATTGGGTTTTTTTCTCTATCCCTTACGGTTTTTGAGATAAATTTTGAATGTGTCCTAAATTGCATATTTGGGATGATGAAAAGTGCACCATGGGATAGGCCATCCACAACTTCCTATTCATTGGATTCATCAAAATTGACATATCTGCTTCGGTTCAAAAAATAAAAGGGGGGTTCAGACTTTTGTATTTACCCTGTATATAAGGTATTTTGTGTTGTGGATGGGTCTTATCAAACTCTTCGGCATAATCGGCAGACTTAAAATGCATATTCTTTGCATTCAAAATGCACAATCCACATTTAATATGCATTTGAGTTTAACAAACGTGACGAACAAAGTTACGTAAATAGCATGTCAATGTCCGACGCCATTGACAATGATACCGATAGAGAAAAAAAAAACGAACATCCCTCTCTCAGAGGCAAGACACCACAGATCAAAAAAAAACAATGCTAATTAACAAGTTTGCTCCAACAATCAAAGGGAAAAAAAATTCCTATCGGGCCCATGTGACACCCCCCAAGTGACATGGCATGTCATAGATCTGTTCCCGTGTAAACTAAAAGGTGTCTTCGTAGGGTGTCATTTGATGTTTCAATAAGTTTACTATTCATGTGAATGAATATTATGGAAAAGTTCATTGTTGAGTGTGTGTTCTTCAAGTTCATTATTGATGTCAGTGTTAGTATTTGAATGTGTGTGTTGAGTGCCGGTTGGTGTAGCTGTTGTGCAACTTCTTGCTTTATTTTCTATAGTGTGGGTAAGAGTATTAAAGTGTTCATAATAATTGTGCAACGCTGATTGTAGTAAGATATATGTGTTCATGTAAGATAAAATTTCCCCTGTTTTGCTGTTTATGTTTATTTTAGGATACCTGGTCTTTGTGTGGGATCTGTTCCTGTGTAAACTGTAAGGTATCTTTGTAGGGTGGCATTTAATGTTTCAATAAGTTTGGTATTCATGTTGTGTTGTGGATAAATATCATGGTGAAGTTCATTGTTGAGTGTGTGTTCTACAAGTTCATTAGTGATGTCAATGTTAGTGTTTGAATCTATCTGTTGAGTGTCGGTTTGTGGAGATGGCTCGTGTTCTTGTAGCTGTTGTGCAACTTCTTGCTTTATTTTCTGTAGCGTGGGTAAGGGTATTAAATTGTTCATAGCAATTGTGCAACGCTGATCTGCAATGCGTTGTTCAGTGACTGTGATGTGAGCATATGTCTCTTTAAAAGTGTTATATAAGCGTTGTCTGTAAGCTGTAGTGTCAGTTTCCAATTTAGTGACTGTGTAGTAGGCTCGCATGATAAAATGGTTTATGTCATTGGTCCATTTCATGCGTTGGCATGGCTTGCTTGCCTAAGTGGTTGAGGGCATAGGGGCTCTTGAGACATTAGGGGCAGGTTTTGACATTGCAGTAGCCGAACATTGCTGCTTTCGCCACCAGTGCCCCTGGAAGATTGTGACATATTTTTCGAACGTGAGCATCTACCTAACCCACGAGCGCAGAAATTGGTAACCCGGGTGATGTCCGAGCTGGTTTCAAATAACTCCTAGCACCAATCATAATGATCACCTATATGGGTGGTCCTGTTAGCCATCTCCATCATCAGCAGGCCCTAAACTAAAGTAATCAGCTCATCACCACGAAGGGGTCATCTGGACCCTCATGATTAAAGTAAGGGTAAAGTAGATCAAACCTGTTAACCAGGGTCTTTACCCTAAGATGTTGCCCCCCACCAATGACGTGGACTTAGGACCTTAAGAGGGGGGGGGGGGTCAACATCTTTATTATTATTATTATTATTATTGTTGTTGTTGTTGTTGTTGTTGTTGTTGATCTTTGGGGAAACCAAACTCTGATCAAGTCTGGAGGTCTAGTCCCAGAGGCAGACCCAGGAGAGGGCTAACCCCAGGGACTCAAATATAAGGAAGGGAAAAAAATTGGGGGAGTATTGATGTTTGTGTGTAGGAATTTCCTTACTATGTGACACATGTTTAGAATTGTGGCTTTCTGTAAGGTTTTGTATAAGTGAGGGTTTAAATTTAGTGTTGACAGGCTTTTTTGTAGTGAGTGTGGAATAACCACAGTGGCAGAAAGAACAACAGTAACAATGTACATTGCTAGCTCCCCAAGGCGTTTTATTTGGTGAGCAAGATCCGTATATTTAATGATTTTGTTAGTGTATGTCTTTTGTAAATTGTGTGTGTTAGATCACTTTGTTTTGCTTATCTACTAATGTAATGTCTGGTCTGTTATGATTGACAATTTTGTCAGTGATTATAGCTCTGTCAAAATATAGTTTATGTGTGGTGGTTCTCTAAAACAGTGTCTGGGATATATTTCTTGTATGGAGTATGGATGTCATTAAGCTTGTGTATCTTAGCTAGATGCTGATGTACGATGTTGGCTATCTGGTTATCTCTGTGTAAATAATCTGTCTGTGTGAGTATTTTGCAACTGGATATGACGTGTTGGATGGTTTCCTCTGCGATATGGCATTTCCTGCAAGACCCATCAGTCGAATCTTTGATATGTTTTTTGTAGCTTTTTGTGTTAATAACCTGGTCTTGTATGGCAATCATGGTTCCTTCAGTTTCCCCAAACAGACTCCCTTTACTCAACCAAAAGTTCAATGCTTTTTTGTCGACGTGAGGCTGGTTGAGGTCAGAAGGATGTCTACCGTGGAGTTGCTTTCCGAGCCATGATTGAAGTTTAGTGCATGTTTTAGGAATGTTATGGGTGTTCTGCACACTGTTCAAATTCAGTTGTGTGTATTTGTATCAGCCATGCAGATTGCTTTGTGTAATGGTGATGTGTTTTGTTTAGAATAAAAGAATTCTCTGAGGGACTGAGTCTCTTTGAGATCTATTATATCAATAAGACCTCTGCCTCCCTCTGAATGAGGCAGGGTGAGACTTTCAATAGCTGTGTGTGACAGTGCTTATGTTGTTTTCTTTCCACTACCTCAAGATCTAAGTGTGTCCACTGTATGACTCCAAAGAAGTGGGAGAGTATTGGGGTGGCATAAGTATTGATGACTTTGATTAAATTTCTGGAACTTAAATGTGTTTTAAGTATTACCTCTAGCCTATGAAGATATTGTTTAGTGAAAGTATTCTTTATGTGTTTGTGCTCCAGAAGCTTGGCTTGTTTAAATCCTAGATATTTGTAAAATTCGTCATTTTCCATAGCAGCAATGTGATCTAGTTCATCTAATGTGAAGCCCCCTCCCTGAGTACTCCATTTTCAATGTGAATGGTTTTGCATTTGTCCAACCCAAATAGCATGTGTATGTCTTTTGAAAAAGTTCGTGTAATGTCAAGTAATTGGTGCAATTGTGATTGTGTGGAGGCGTAGATTTTCATGTCGTCCATATAGAGTAAGTGTGAAAGCGTGTAGTGGCAGCTTGTGTTTAATTGTGTAGCTGTAAGTTGTGTTTTTCAGTCTGTTTGAAAGTGCATTTAGTACAAGACAAAACCAGAGTGGGCTCAGTGAGTCACCCTGGAAGATGTCCCAGTTTATCTGTATTTGGTCAGTCGTGATGGTTTCACTGTTGAGTGCAAGTTGTAGTGTAGTTCTCCAATGCAGCATTGTACTTTCTAAAAATGTGATAAGCGTAGGGTTTATTTTATATAATCGTAGTGTATTTAAAAGCCATGGGTGTGGGACACTATCAAAGGCTTTTCTGTAATCAATGTAGGTTGCATGAAGGTGTCGATGTTTATTGTGAGTTTGCCGTAGGACCACATGGTCTATCAGGAGTTGCTCCTTACAACCCATTTGATTTCTACGGCATCCCTTTTGTTGCTCTGTGAGAATGTTGTCTGTGTGTATAAATTTTGTTTGCGATATAAGCACTTATTATTTTGTAAAGTTTATGCAGGCATGTGATAGGTCGATATTGTGTGGGTCTCTTGTGTTATGTGACTTTGGTGCCATGTATGTTATTCCTTTTGTGAGGAAGTATGGAAATGTCTGTGGTGTTTCCAAAGTGTTGGAAATCTGTTTTACAAGAGTCAGATGCAAACATGTGAAGCGCTTATACAGATGTTCTGAATCCTGTCTACATCTGGAGCCATCAAAAATGTGAGTACGTTTAATGACTTGTGAGAGTTCATCTGATGTAATGTCAATATAAGGCATGCTTGGTAGTGTGGATGCTGATTGCTCCTCTTCCCTGACCCAGCTAGCTTCCCTATTATGTTCAACTGAGACAGACCCAAAAGACGACCAATAATGTTGGAGTGCTGTTTGTGTTGGCAGACCAGTGTTTTGTGCTTGTGCATAGTCTTTGTTTAACTGCTTATAGAATATATTTTTATTGTTTGCGAATTACTTATTCTGTTGTTTGCACTGAGTGCATGTTTTGTATCTTATCAAGCGTTGCGTTTTTGCAGCTAACTTTTGTTTTAATGTGTCCATATATTCTGTAATGTGTTGATTGTGCTGCTCATTTCTGGTGTGTGTTTTAACTTTCTTAAATAGCTGTTTGAGGCATTTGTTCTGCTTTGATGAAGTGTTGTTTTTTGTGTATTGGGTAAGTCTATCTAACTGCTTGAGGATTTCGTCAATATCCGACTAGATCCGCTTTTGTCATTTAGGTTTCTGCTGGGTGTATAATTTTTGTGTGTGTTTATGAATTGGTTTCTTTCCCAGTGTGGATATAACTGTAAGAGCCCCAGTATAAATGAGAAGGTATATGTATTCCAAAGACAGATTTTCTTCAATGTACTGTATAAGATATATGTGTTCATGTAAGACAAAATTTCCCCCGTTTTGCTGTTTATGTTTATTTTAGGATACCTGGTTTTTGTGTGGGATCTGTTCCTGTGTTAACTGTAAGGTATCTTTATAGGGTGTCATTTAATGTTTCAATAAGTTTGATATTCATGTTGTGTTGTGGATAAATATCATGGTGAAGTTCATTGTTGAGTGTGTGTTCTACAAGTTCATTAGTGATGTCAATGTTAGTGTTTGAATCCGTGTGTTGAGTGCCAGTTTGTGTAGATGGCTCGTGTTCTTGTAGCTCTTGTGCAACTTCTTGCTTTATTTTCTGTTGTGTGGGTAAGGGTATTAAATTGTTCATAACAATTGTGCGACGCTGATCAGTAATGCTTTGTTCAGTGACTGTGATGTGAGTATATGTCTCTTTGGAAACGTTATATAAGCGTTGTCTGTAAGCTCTAGTGTCTGTTTCCAATTTAGGGACTGCGTAGTAGGCTCACATGATAAAATGGTTTATGTCATTGGTCCATTTCATGGGCCTGCGTGGCTTCCTGCTTTAGTGGTCGAAAGCAAAGGAGCTCTTGAAACAGTAGTGACAGGTTATGACATTGCAGTAGCCGAAAAGGATTGGCGCTGCTTTCGCCACCA
The DNA here is from genome assembly GCA_023313115.1 of Rhysida immarginata. NCBI lineage: Eukaryota > Metazoa > Arthropoda > Chilopoda > Scolopendromorpha > Scolopendridae > Rhysida > Rhysida immarginata. The sequence continues at coordinate 3,391,410 of JAHWFO010037430.1, forward strand.
GTGGCCCTGGGATAATGTGACATATTTTTCGAACGTGAGCTTCTGCCTAACCCACTAGCGCAGATCTTGGTAACCTGGGTGATATCCAAGCTGGTATCAAATAACGCACTAGCACCGATCAGTGATCACCAATATGGGTGGTCCTGTTAGCCATCTCCATCATCAGCAGGCCCTTGGCTGAAGTAATCAGCTCATCAGCCCTACTGGATCATCTGGACCCTTACATTAATTTAAGGGTAGATCAGACCTGTTAACCTGGGCCATCACCCTAAGATAATGTCCCCCTCGCACAACGCGGACATAAGACCACACAAGGGCTATTATTATTATTATTATTATTATTATTATTATTATTTATTTATACAAAGTTATGTTATGTACACCTATGTCAATTTGTCTACCATTACAACCTTATCAATATAATAAGCATGGATTTGTCCTCAATCCCAATGTGTCCTCCGAAATGACTCTGAACAAATTTGTAGTGGCTGTTTTTATGGAGTTTACAAAAGCTTTCGATTCCATTCCTATTCATCTTTTGATACACAAACTGTCTGTTTTCTACAACATTCAAGACCCACCCCTAGCTTGGCTTTCCAGCCTTTTAACCAACTGACAATACTACTTGACCCATGCCAGCCTATCTTCAGATATCATGATTAGAAATCTTGGAGTCCCTCAAGGCTGCATACTTTCCTCTTTACTTTTTAATCTTTTCATTAACGACTGATTTCTACTACTATAAAAACCATTCTACAACCCCTGGACAAAAATATGAGAAGTGTTGAGAATGGATAATTAGAGACATTGGTGTGTTCACATATTTCACAATATTTTTAATCTAAAACAAAATCATACAAGTAATATTGGTATGTAACTCACATACAAAAAAAAAAAAAGATGCATATATTATTAAACAAATAATCTACAGTGAGTTAACGAAAGAAACGTATGGATAAAAGATGGAATATGTCTCAGGGAGGGACAAAAAAGTATGGAATAATCATCTCTGTCAACATATTGAGATCTTCTGTGAGCATGCAAATCACTTAGTGATTAGATCATTGAATGCCATAGATGTAGAAGCACATTTCAAATTTGGTATCATGTAAAAATTGCAGTCATTATGCCAAAAGGAAAAGAATTATCTGTCAAAAGATGCTATTGTTAAACTTCACAGTAAAAAAAAACAGCCAACAAAGAATTGCAAAAATTATGCAATGTCCCCAGGGAACTGTCTCTGAAATCCTGGCAAAGGTCGAGCAAACTGGAAGCATAGCAAATATAAAGATAAGCGGTTGACCATGAGACACATCCAAACGAGATGACAGAAAGCTGATTCAACTTGTGAAAAAAATCTTTTTAACTCATCTCATGATATGAGTGGACATTGTGTAAAGATGGGCATTGCTCTGAGTGATAAAACAATCAGACACCGTTTGAATGAACACAATTACAGGTCACAGAAAGCCATACCCAAACCATGCATGACTGCTAAACATAAAAGAGATCGTCTGAAGTGGGCAAAAACATATAGGAATTGGTCCATGAGTGATTGGAAACGAGTCATCTTTACAGATGAAATGAAAATATGCCTTGGTCATGCAGACAATGATTGTCATTATGTGTGGATAAAATCGGACGAGAAATATTCACATGGTTGTCTTCTTTCTGCTACCAAATTTCCGAAAGGGGTAATGTTGTGGGGACCAATTACTTCTATTGGAAAGGGTGTTGGAGAAATGGTAATTCTGATGATCGATGTGAATGCCGACGTGTATCTTGAAATTTTGGAAAGATTCATGATGAAGACAGCAGAAGACCACTTCCAGGGCAAACCATTTGTCTATAAAGATGACAATGCGTCATGTCACAGGGCAGGGAAGATAGGCATTGGACATCTCCCATGGCCAGCCAATAGTCCTGACATCAATCCCATTGAGAATGACTGGCATGAACAGAAGAAAATGGTACATGAACAGCAGCTTACAGATCTCCCACAACAGAAGGAAGCCATTCAGCAGTACTGGCAGAACATTAAGCCTGAATACACCTAAAGGCTTGTGTTGTCACTCCCCTGCAGAATTGAAGCTGTTATTAAAGAAAAAGTTGTACCAATGCCTTATTAACCACTTTTATTCTATACTTTTGTCCCTCCTTGAAGCATATTCCATACTTTTGTCCATACATTTCTATTGTTAACTCACTGTAGATTATTTGTTTAATAACATAGGCATGTCCTTTTTTGTATGTGAGTTGCATACCAATATTCCATGTATTATTTCGTGTCAGATTAAAAGTATTGTGGAATATATAAACACAGCAACGTCTCTAATATCCATTTCTCAACGCCTCTTGGATTATTCCATACTTTTGTCCAGGGGTTGTATATGCCGACAACATTACCTTTTTATCCTCCAATTTAGATATCTCTGAGCTTTTATTTTGCCTCAATGACATCTTAGACAGTTTAAAATCCTGGAATGCTGCAAGTTCGTTAGCAGCCAATATTGAGAAAAATAAAGTGATGTTTTTTTTTTTATCAACGGAACAAAACCGCATCCCTATTGCTCCCCTTTGGTTTTGTATGATAATCAACTTATTATGTTGACCTCCGAATTCAAGTATTTGGGCCTAACTTTATTACATGATCTTTCCTGGGATTTATATATTGATGCACTTTTACTTAAACTTAATAGAAAGCAAGGCATGATCTCAAGACTTCACTTTCTTCCTTACAACATTCTTCTTCTTCTCTACTATGCTTGGTTACACTCCTATCCCTGCTACAGTATTATATTCTGGGATTCTACCACTTCTTTTAATCTCACCGGACTTCTTAAACTTCAGAAATGGTTTCTCCATACCCTTTTAAATATCCCTAAGCCTCTTCCGATTTCTAACTTATTTTTCATCAGTATGCATTTCCACTATCTATCAACAAGATTTTATGCAATTGTGCTCATTTATTTACAACACTGCTAACTCTTTATTAATTATATCTACTCCTATCATTATAAAACGGAACTTAGATAGACAGAATTATGCTACTCGGAATGCTTGCGCCATTTGTTGGCCTACTACCAAAGTCAATAGAAGCATTTCCATCAGTGGAATAAAAAGCTGAACTTGTTTGCCTAGGCTATTCAATCACTGTTTCCTTATTTTACATTCCAGAAAGCTTTAAGAAATTTTGGTTATTCTCATATTGTACTTTTGTATGTAATCTGCTCCTGTCAAGCATCCCTCAACTTGATGTAATTATGATATTGTGTGTATATAGCCCGTTATTCATTATATTTAACTTTGTATAACTTTGTTTTTTGATTTTGCCTGATTGCTTTAATTAGATTACTTTACCAATAATATAAAGTCACATGTCTGTTAATTTGTTAATACTCTACTATAATTTGTTTTAACTTACTGTATCCATTTGTGCCTCTGTTGGCCCCCTAAGTTAAATACACAGTTGTTATCTATTTTATTAGAACTCTGTATTTTATCATTGTTTATAGAGAAAGAACACACACAACCTCATACCTACATTTAATATTATAGGTAGCTTGAATGTACATTTCGACCACACTGTATTCATCATTCAGCAAGAAATATACAAAGCAAAACAGGTTATAGTCGTATTAATAGCAGTTAACAGCCAATTACATAATTACAAAAATAAAAATAAATATAAAATAACCGAGAACAGCCAATTACAACAATAAAATAACAGCCAATCAAATACAAAAGGGGGGGGTTGAATTTAGAAACAGAACAGCCCATCAAAAATTGAGGGAAAATAATAACAGAAAGGAAAAAATAAAAGAAAAAAAAAACAAAAAAACTTGGCCATACTGACCCCCTGTCGGGCACTGTTTTGTAATTACCATTGTTGTTGTTATTATTGTGGATTATGCTGCTATTTCATTAAAAATAAAGGACTGTTCACTCTAGCTCATTCCATTGTATGCAAAGCCAACTAAGAAGACTTTCTTGTCAGCTATGGTTAAATGTGTGCTTATATGTCATTGTGCACATATTTCATGGGTTTTTTTTCCATGTGAGCATTTTTCAGTATGCGCAATTTTTTGTGTACACTTTTTTCCTGTGCGCAATTTTTGTGTGTGTTTTTTCCTGGTCACCGTCAACACTGCCCTTTACTAGGCCCACATTTCCCAGTTTATTTATTTATTTATTTATTTATTTATTTATTTATTTATTTATTT
>JAHWFO010037430.1:3395642-3417709 GCA_023313115.1 Rhysida immarginata
TTTATTTATTTATTTATTTATTTATTTATTTATTTATTTATTTATTTATTTATTTATTTTTCTTATTTGTGAATCCACCAATCAATGCAGACATCCAATTTGGATTCGCATGATTGGTGAACCCATCGTTCCTGCTACTATAAATTCCCTGTCATGCGCACTTCACCTTTGTAGCCGCTTGTCTCCGATGATGGTGCAATACCGAAACGCGTAAGGCTTAATGATTCACTCTACCTGATCATTGTCTTTATTTATGAATCAGAATTCATTACATGTTTTCATCCTGTTGTTTAAAAACAGAGCATTGGTTGGATGAGTCTATTTACTGTGAGATAGGTTGAATACCACTCTAAAGTGTGTATAAGCGAGAAACAATGGATCAGTACCTAGGTGTACATGCAACAGTTTTGCACTAATAAAGAAACAGCACTTGTATATATTGCAAAAAAGTATTAAAGATGTGATGACACATGTAGATAATGGTTCTATATGATGATGACACTAACATACAGGGTTAGCCTAAATGATTCATCAGGTTTCAAAGCACTCTTTATTTTCAAGTATACGACATACAAAGACGGGTGATACATGAAAAGATACATGCACTCAACAAGTTCTGATACATTCTACAAATGTTCAATGTGTGCACCCTTGGTCACCCAGCACACATCCAAACAGTAATCCAGTTCCATCCATGTGTTCACTAGCATGTTTCATCAATATCCGTCACAGCAGTAGTGATGCGTTCCTGCAGTTCTTACAGCGTTATTGGCATTGGGGGTACGTAAACTTTGTCCATCACATAATACTACAGGAAGAAATCACATGGCGTGATATCTGGCGACCTGGGAGGCCATGGCAACAGAGGAACATCACCCAGACCAGCGCACTTTATCCAGTGATGTGTCAGTTCTCTGTTGAGAAAGACACGGAAAATTGTGTTTCAGTGAGGTGGAGTCCCGTCCTGTTGAAAAATGAATATCGAGGAGTCAGCAGTCAGTTGTGGCAACAACCACAACTGCAAGAACCACATGGAACCTGTCACCATTTGCTGGATGAAGAAAAAGAGGCCATACAACTTTGTCTTGGATATTGTGCAGAAGACATTCACTTTTGGCAAATCCCTTACCAGCTCCACATGGACATGCGGCAATTCAGTACCCCACACTCTCACATTGTGACGATTGACCTTTCCTAACAGATGGAAATTCGTCTCGTCACTGAATATCAATGTCCCTGCAAAGTCATCATCATCTTCCATAGCTTGCTGCATTCGAGTACAATTGGCTGGTATGATCATCTGGAGTCAGGTGTTGTAACAGTTACAAACAGTAGGGTTCCACACCGTTTTCTCAAAATGCCCAGTTCACGGCATGCACAAATGGTTGATTTTTGTGGGCTGCGCAAAAAGCTGTCTCATGCACTCCACGAATTCCTCTGAGATACGCGGTTGCCCCGTGCTTTTTCCTTTACACAGTCAACCAATATCAGGAAACTGATGAAACCAACACAAAATGCTCTGGTGACCAGGTCCAGCTTTTCTGTATTTGCGTACAAATGCATGATGAACACTCGTAACCGACAAATACTTCCCATATTCTAACACACAAAACTCTTCCCCTGCATTGCTGCCATTAAGTAGAGTGTCTTCACAGGCCTGCCATCTAGCATGCACGTGAGCCACGAGGTGGGCTTAAACTTGGTGAGAATATATACATAGATCGTATTTTTTTTTTAATATTGGCCGCATTCAATTTAGGCCGCAGCCGTAAATTTGACGATGGAACGAAAAAAATAACCTTTTAAAGGCCACAAATTTCTAGGGTCTACAAAAAGATTGAACTATTTCGTTTTAGCTTCCCACAGTATCTTAAATATTACTTTCGACAGCAGTTATATTATTTATATAATCTTCTAAATTATTTTTATATATTCAATGAAACTTTTATAAATTTACTAATGAAATGTTTAAATAATTATAGTAGTTTCATTTTAATGAGCGAGTATAACTTTTATTTCATCAGCGTCAGCCATGATTCTATCCATGGAGTAATAAACCTCCGGAGACCATGGTTCTATCAACGAAATGCTGACCAATAGCGCAATAGAGCATTCTATGACATCACAACACCTGGGCTTGAAGGAATCGTCAACTATAGCTGACAATAGCTTCAACACGTGAATTTCATATTAATTTATGAATGAAAAATATGTGACTGGTGACTGGTTAATTATTGTTCTGAAGGCTTAGAATATTAATTTCATTGTTAGAAAACGATTCAACAAAAGCTGGTTAATTTAAAGCCAGAACTCAAATCCATTGTGTTTTTATTGGATAATTTTTGCCGATCTACGATCGATTTACCTTTTCAAAAAGTATAAAATATCACAGAAGTTTCCTATAAAAAGATAGGAAGCAAATAGGAAGGAATTGACTATTGACCAAAAATCATTACGCTTACGACGTTACTGACGCTACTCCTCATTTCAGTTGGGTAGGGGGGGGGGGTATTAATATTAAAAAAGAACGAACAAAAATTCGACTATTTTACTATAAATTTTGCAATAAATAAGCACAATTGACCTTTATCCCCTGTATTGTGATTGGCTACCACTAAATGTCACTGATTTTTTCACAAAATGCAAATGGTGGATACTGGTCGTGTTAAAGCAACACCTAGAAAAGAAAGCCTGTGCACAGAAAATTCTTACATTGTTACATGATCATAAGAAGTCATAATTTAGTGCTCATTATTGGTAGAAATATGATTAAAAATGTATGAATTTTCAGTGCACAGGCTTTCTTTTTAGGAGGGGTTGGTTAAAGGCATTTGTTGACTGTATCATAAGTGAAAGTTTTAATTGTTGTTGTTCAAAATTTTTGTTGCTATGGTTAAATATTGTTGTGTTCCCAATTATCAGGGTGAGGAGAAAAAATAAACATTAGATAATGATTTTATAGGTAATTTGGAAATGACTACAAAATTAAAATTATGAAAGGTTATAAGTTAACATTTAATTCATTATATTTTACAAATTTAAGGCTAATAATGTATGTTCAATTAATAATGATAATATAAATCTTTAAAAATAGTAAAAACCTATGGAAAATATAAAAAAATGAATTTTACTCACAAGTGCTTACAACATGGGATGCCATTACGCTATGAAGGCTAAGACCGGGTGTGAGAACGAGAGTTTATGATAAAGGTCAATTGTCTCGTACGATAAATAGAGTTCAATTTCTTTCTTCTATTAATAAAGATTACCATTTTCCCCACTTTCTTGTATTTTTTTTAAATATTGGAATAATTTTTGGTCGATAGCCAATATAATCCATTCATATATAACTATTCTCTCTTATATTTGCTTCCTATCTTTTTTATGTGAAAATTCTGTTACACTTTATACTTTTTGAAAAAGTAAATCGATCGCTGATCGGCAAAAAATTATCCGATAAAAACACAGGGAATTCGAGTTCATGGCTTTAAGTTATCCAGTCTTTGTTCAATCATTTTCTAACAGTGAAATTAATATTCTAACCCTTCAGAATAATAATTAACCAACCACATATTTTCATTCATAAATTATTATCAGTTTATTATGTACTTAACGTGTTAAAGTTATTGTTGGTGATTCCTTCAACTCCACTCTACTCCAAGGTGTTGTGATGTCATAGAATGCTCTATCGTGCTATTGGTTGGCTGTTCGTTGTTAGAGCCATGGCCACTGCCGAAGAGTTCATTAATAAATTTATAAACGTTTCATTAAGTAAATAAAAATAATTTAGACAGTTATATAAAATAATAATAAAATTACTATCTAAATTACTATGTAATATACTATGGGATGGACGCTAAAACGAAGTAGTTCTTTTTTTTGTTCTATCCAAAATTACCAATAATGATTTTTTAATTCAGAAATAAAAATTTTTTCAGGCCACACTCACTTTTGGCCGCACTCCTAAAATTTTCAATTTTTTTTCGGTTTAGAGCTGTGGCCTATATTCGAAAAAATACGGTATATATAATTTTAAATGTATCACCCATCTTTGTATGTCATATACTTGTAAATAAACAGTGCTTTGAAACTCGATGAATCATTTAGGCTAACCCTGTATTATAAACGTTTTTAGTCATTGCTTACTTTAAATTTAAATATTCAAAATATTTTATTGAAAATAACTGTCTAAATTGAAAACAATGGTCAAAATTGCTTATTAATCTCTGCTTTGGAAATGAAATTTTAATGAAGCCATCTTAAAAAAATTGTCAACAAAAATAAATTAATCTGAAATAAAATAAACATAAATTGAAATAATAAAAATGTAGCAGAAAAATGGAAAATAACGTTACGTACGACAATATTAAAGGTGCGCTTTCATCCTCTAAAAAATTAATAGTCTTAAGGCTGTTTCACAATCCTGGCTGGCATGCGGAATTTACGCGGATGCGGATCGAACAACGTGAAGAGATGTTTTTCCACACACACGTTCATTTCACAAAAATATAAAGACGCACGGATTTCTTATATCTAGACTGTCTAGATATTTGGAGAATCTGCACATGCAGTAGCCAGCCAGAATTGGGTTAGCATTTGCACAGAATCCTGGGAAATTTGCACTTCGTTCACTGCTGAAGCACATCGATATCGTAATACTGAATAATGTTTTTCCCGATGAATGAAACATATAATTTAAAAATATTCGATATGTCAATGAAATATCAAGTAAAACATCGACGATTCATTTAATCATTTAAATTTATTTTAAAGCAATTGCATTAATTTATAAAATCACTGACCTAATTTGCGAATCTAGTAATTTATACTGAATAACTCTACACAAAACATTGATATTTTAAAGGCCCCCCCCCCATTTCTTTTAAACACTAACCTCTTTGTTTTAAGAAATAGCAATCCTGAACTATTTATTTTTTGTAGGGCTGCATGATGCCTGAAACATCAACTATTGATAGTCATAATTTCAAAATACATGTAAAAATTCGATGTTTTGAAAAACGATCTATTATACATCGATGGTACTATAATATAAAGATTTAAAATTTAATTAAATTCATAATAAACTGTTCTATAAATTAATAATATAATAATCTATAATATAATAAAGATCGAGATTTATTTTTGTTCATTTAAAGAAAAACTGCAAAATTCAGAACATAAATGCATCTTTATTAAAACTTTCAACTCATCCAGTTAAGATAAATTTAAAGCATTTAGATGACATGTTTTTCGAGTATCGTATAAAATTTATACAGGATAAAAATATCGATTATTTAATGGTATCGCTCGGCCCTAACAAACAATTAATTACCCAGTCAATGCGATGATAAAGTAACAAAAACAAAAAACGCACAATAAATAAGTCTACAATAAGTATAGAAAGTGAACTTTACAGTTGGAAAGCCTAAGCAATAAGTATGTATTATGAAAAGGCAGTGAAATTATTCTTTTAAAACATCAAAATATTCTAAGGTTTGGTAGAGAAAGAGAAACATGCTTGGGAGAGGAGGGGGGGGGGGGATCGAAACACGATGACCACATATACTGATCATGTATATTTGAAGGAACTGCAAATCATCTTTGAAAACATCGAAGTTTTACTCGAAGTTTCTCTCATATTTTATTGATCGATTTTATTAGGAAAAACAATAAAAAATAGCCATTAATTTGAAAGAAAAATGTTCGAATGATTAATACACTAGAGTGTCTCTTTAACTACCATTATAAGAGACTTCTTGTGGTCGCATATTTAATTGTGAATTGACAACAGAAACTTCACGAAGCCGCTGCAAGATATGCGGAGTGCCACTGTCTGCATTTGTAGCGGATTTTGCAACCGCTTGTTCTCACGTTTTAATTGTGATATTGTTTATAAATGATTAGATAAATGTTTTATTCAATGGGTTTATTTCTATTATAAGTACATCTAACATTATTTGTATTGTCCAATTTAAACATGGATTTGTAAATAAATTTTTTAATTTTGCCGAGCTGCGTGGGCCCAGACTGATTCCAGCCTATTTCCAATGAGAAAGCCCATGCAGGATCGACTCCAGGGTTTGTGATTTGCCTAGGATAAATAAGGCAACTCGCTCACGCAATGTTCAGGGATGAATAAGTTATAATAAGACTTAAAATTAAACCAAGAAAATTACATTAGAAGCAATTGGGTCCCACAAATCAATATATCTCCAAGGTAATAACATTAAACATAAACAACATGGTTAGAATGATAAATCAGTTCTCGTAATGGGCCCCCCCCCCCCCATCCAAAATGCACTGAAGCAATTTCTTATCTGCCAGATTCTACTGACAGGGGTATGTCACAATAAGGTAAGTCCCTGCAAGTATGTCACATAAGCCAACATCGCGACCCCCATGGCACACTATGATCTCACTAACACCGAATGCCATGCAGGGTATCTGACAGCGTGTCACATCCTAGACTAACGTGAGGTGCGGGAACGTAAATCCGCTGTTAGCCACCCTAATGCCCCGGTTGTCGTCAACGCCACCTAAGCAGACTTCACAACAAATATGGCATTCAATTAGGCATTCAGCACAGCGTTGCGACTACCATAACAACGCCTCGATCGCGTCGCATGCCCCCTTTTCAAACATGCGGGGAGGAGCACAGTAACCCCAAAATAAAATATTCCTCATCCAAGTGCTGTGTAATACCTAAATGTCTTGGGAATAGTGCCCTCCAGCTAACATCCCTAACACGAGTAGAGATGCTCAGCTTCAGAATACTGTGCATTCACGCATCCGCCGCCAAGATTCCAGTTACAATTATATTCACTAATTAACATGTCAATGTTCCTTAACCACACTCAATGGTCCCATTGGCCGCATGGCTATGGAGCCTATAAGCGCGCCACATACAGGGACAACGTTCATGTACATTCTACCTTGCCAACATATGGAACATTTCCTATTCACGGGAGTTCATGCCAAAAAGGAGAAATGTATGTTATTGTTTAATTAATAATATTAAAATAATAATGTTCGATGTTTTAAAGATGTGGTTCTGTATACCGCCAACAGATGGCATCTGATGTTTTGTTACTACACCTAAAACGAAAGTAAAGGCAGTTATTAACGAGCAAGCAGAGAGTGCGTTTGCTTCATGATTTACTCCCCACAATACACCACAAAATGGCGACGAGGATCGTTGAACTGTTTTAAAACAAAGAATTCTATTATGAATATTGAATTCAAAGCATCAATAATTATTTTAATAGAAAGACAGCAAGTGGCAGATACAATTGCATAAACATTTGTTTGACCAAAACTATAGTGAAAATCGTGATCAGTTAACGACATGGCAACTGTGGGAAACGTCGGAGAATTTGACTGCAAATCGGAAGATTGGGATTCATATATCGAGAGAGTAGAAAATTTTTTCGAAGCCAATTCTATTGCCGATGATAAAAAGGTACAAGTTTTATTGACTCTGATTGGCAGAGATACTTATGGTTTAATAAGAAACCTATGTTCTCCTGATAAGCCCGCTACTAAATCCTTTAAAAACATAGTTGAATTAGTTAAAAATCATTTAAGTCCAGCACCAAATATTACTGCTGAAAGATACAGGTTCAATAAAAGGAGCCAAAGAGAAAATGAAAGTATTTCAGAATATGTAGCAGCCTTAAGACAATTATCAATTAATTGTAACTTTGCGGATACTTTAAATGATCGATTAAAGGATAAGTTTATTCATGGGTTAAAAAATGAATTAATTTTAAAACGGTTACTATCTGAAGAAAAATTAAATTTTACTGAAGCAGTTAAATTAGCTACTGCATTGGAGATTGCTCAAAAGGATGTATTGGAATTAAAGGGGAAGGAGGATGTCTCTATTAATAAATTGCATGTAACTAATCCTCAGGCGGGATCAAAGAATTCAAACCAGAACAAAAGGAAATTTAAACCTTGTTTTAGATGTGGTAAAACAAACCACCATCATTCTAATTGTTTTGCAATCAAAGGAGTATGCAAGAATTGCAAAAAAGTGGGTCATTTTATGAATGTGTGTAAATCTAAATATAATAAGAATATACAACCTCTAACTGGTAAAGATCCACAGGCAGAACGATCAGCTCATGCATTAGATTTAAATGAACTAGAAGAAGTTCCTTTTTTGAAATTGGGTAGATCTGGTGGCAAGCCAATAATGTTAATTGTAAAACTAAATGGAAAGGCATTTTCTATGGAATTAGATAGTGGATCTGCTATAACAGTCATATCGGAGAATGTGTATTCACATCATTTTAAGAATATATCTCTGAAGCCCAATGATATTATTTTGAAACCTTATAAGGGTGAAAGAATTTTCCCGATGGGGTGGTTTAAAATTGATATTGAATATAATGGGCAAGTACAACCACTCGCAATTTATGTGGTTGATGGAGATGGTCCTTTACTGTTAGGACGAGATTGGTTAGAGATATTTAAAGTTAACTGGGGTGAGGTTCATTTACTTAGAAATATTCCAAAACTGACTTTAGATAGTGTGTTAGAGAAACATTCAGAGTTATTTAAGGATGATAAGTTTGGAAAAATTAAAGATTATAAAGCTCATTTAGATATTCAAGATGGTGCTCAGCCAAGACATTTTAAGGCAAGACCCATTCCATACCATATTCAACCTATGGTAAAGAAGGAGTTGGAGCAGCTGCAAGCACATCAGATAATTGAGCCCATTCAACTAAGTGATTGGGCATCACCTATAGTACCCATCATCAAAAAGGATGGAGGGATTAGAATTTGTGGAGATTTTAAAGTGAGCATTAATTCTTATTTAAAACGTGATCCATATCCACTTCCTAAGATCGAAGACATTTTTGCTGCATTAAATGGTGGACAAAAATTTACAAAAATTGATTTGGTAGGTGCGTATCATCAAATTGAATTAGATGAGGAAAGCCAAAAATTGGTGGTAATAAATACACCATGGGGATTATATAAGATTTTAAGGATGCCCTTTGGAATTACTCCAGCCTCATCTATTTTTCAAAGAACGATAGATGCAATTATAAAAGGTTTACCACGGGTTTGTGGATTTCAGGATGATTTATTAGTTACTGGTGTTGATGACGAAGATCATCTTTCAAATTTAGATGCATTATTAACTAGACTAAGAGAGGCAGGAATACAATTAAAAAGAAGTAAATGTGAATTTATGAAAAATTCTATTGAATACCTAGGACATGTAACAGACGCTCAAGGATTGAGAACTGTCTCTAAAAAGTTACAAGCTATCGCTGATGCTCCAAAACCAAAGGATGTTAGTCAATTAAAATCATTTTTAGGTGCATTGAATTATTATGGGAAGTTTATACCCCGATTATCTACTATTCTAGGACCTTTGCATTCGCTCTTAAAAAAGGGGACAAAGTGGAAATGGAATACTAGTTGTCAAAAAGCATTTGAGAAAGCAAAAAATCGTTTAATAAATTCAGGTGTTTTGATTCATTTTAATCCAGAAAAACAAATAGAATTATTCTGTGATGCTAGTGCATATGGTGTAGGTGCTACAATAGCACATAAAATAGCAGGAGAACATAGGCCTATCATGTTTGCGTCTAAAACTCTTAATTCTGCTCAAAGAAATTATTCTCAAATACATAAAGAGGCATTGGCAATAGTATTTGGCATAATGCGTTTTCATCAATATTTGTTTGGAAAATTTATCATATGGACAGATCATAAACCATTGATAACACTGTTTGACCCTAAAAAGGAAATTCTGGGAACAATGAATCCCCGAATGCAACGCTGGATTTTGCTCTTATCTGGATATGACTATGAAATACGCTACTTATCTTCAAATGACAATGTGGTAGCAGATATGTTGTCAAGGTTGCCAATGAAAAATACCGAAGATCCAGTTAAAGAAACAGACGAAGTTCAGTGTCTTTCTATAAAAACCATGGAAAATATATCGTTATCATTTCAAGATGTTGCACGACATACCAGGACTGATAGGGTTTTAGCTCAAGTTTCCCGAATGATTCAAAATGGATGGCCGGAATCTATCAAAATTGAGGAACTAAAGCCATATTTTTGCCGCCGTAATGAATTGACGGTGGAACTTGGATGTATAATGTGGGGTTTAAGAGTGGTCATTCCAGCTTCGCTACGACAAACAGTTCTGGAATATCTTCATGAAGGACATTTTGGTGTCGTCAAAATGAAAGCTTTGGCCCGTTCATACGTTTGGTGGCCCAAGTTGGACTCTCAAATCGAAGAGACTGTTGCAATTTGTAAATGGTGCCAACAATTGAGAAATGTTGAACCCAAGGCTTCACTTCATCCATGGGAGTTTCCAAAAAGGGCGTGGTCCCGAGTGCATGCCGATTTTGCAGGGCCATTTATGGGATGCATGTTTCTGGTGATTATTGACGCTTATTCGAAATGGCCAGAAATTTTTCAAATGAATTCGACTACGTCAGAGTCCACTATTGCTGTTTTCCGTGATCTGTTTATCTGATACGGACTACCTGATGTTTTGGTTACTGATAATGGACCCCAATTTCGATCAGAAGAATTTAAATCATACACAGAATCTTATGGTGTGATTCACAAGTTTTCAGCACCAAATCATCCAGCTACTAATGGTGCTGCAGAAAATACAGTGAAAACTTTTAAAAACTCTCTAAAAGCCAATGTAAATGCAGGTCTTAAAATGAAGGATGCTCTTCAACGTTTTTTGATGAATTACCGTGTGACTCCTCATTCAACTACGGGTGAGACACCTGCTAAGTTACTTTTTGGAAGAAATCTTCGTACAAGATTTGATCTGATTCGACCAAAGTGTTGTCTTAAACAAACAGCAAAAACAAACCTTTTACTATGGTGGTACTAATAAAAATTTTAATGAAGGTGACTACGTGTGGGTGAGAGACTATCGTCATAAAGACAAGTGGATGAACGGAAAAATACTACGTGTTTTGGGACCAAGGAATGTTGAGATTGAAATGAGTAATGGTTTGATATGGCGTTTCCGCCATGTGGATCAATTGAGACATGCAGCTGAATCTCATGCTACAGATAAATCACTTATGCAGTACCCTGACATCATTTTTCCTAATTCTAGTGCTACAGTTCCTATTGCTAAAGAGAACTATCAACCAAATACTGACGGTCAATCTACAATACAATCTGCTCCAAGAGTGTCTGAAGAATCTTCAACCTCTGATTCTGGACGTTGTCATGATCAGATGATCATTCCACCCGATCTGGGAATTTCAGATGGCGTTCTGGAGTCAGAAACTGTTCGGCGGTCACAAAGATTGCGAAAGCCACCGCAGAGACTCAATTTATAATTTTTTTTTGCATGTGTATTTTTACCTTACGCGGGAAGGTGCAATGTATGTTATTGTTTAATTAATAATATTAAAATAATAATGTTAAAATAATAATGTTCGATGTTTTAAAGATGTGGTTCTGTATACCGCCAACAGATGGCATCTGATGTTTTGTTACTACACCTAAAACGAAAGTAAAGGCAGTTATTAACGAGCAAGCAGAGAGTGCGTTTGCTTCATGATTTACTCCCCACAATACACCACAAGAAAGAAATCAACAAGTTGCAATCTTCCAACAGATTGTTACTCCGTTCTTCTAGGATTACCGCATTGTACATTGGCTACAAACGACATTTCGGAGAAGTGACTACTGCTGGATTCCATACTCCATGTTTTATTCTATGTCAAAGCTTGGAGAGGTTCCAGCGCTCAAACAAAAAAAGCTGCTCTTGCACTGAAGAAATTCCCCAATTAAAAAGCTTCACTGCCAAGCCCCAACAATTGCTTCATCACGTTTCTTCATAGATGGCAACGACGTTGAACCTCAGCATCCCTTCTCCAAAATCGCACAGCAACAATGGGACAAAAAACATCCCTTTCCCATTGTCGTCACATCAGAGTGCTTACAACAATGAACAGCATTAACTGCTACTTTATGCTAATAATAATTCACCATAATAAATCCAAACAACACTAGAGCTTAAATACAGTCATTAATCTTTTAATACCTTAAGCACAATGGATAATAATAAAATGCAATCTATTTTTATTATGTCCTAGTATGAAAATGTCTGGGATGGAATTGTCATGTCAACCTTTTTTGACTACCCGTAGTATCTAAATTATGCATCAGATGGCTTTTTTTTTCTTCAATTTTTCCCACTACCTAAGCACCACATGACCTATTGCCATTTTGATAAATCACAAATCTTCCAGTTTTGATACATGTATTTAGAAATTATGGTCAGTCTAAGGCCATGCAAAATAAATTCTACGCTTATCGTCCCCGCCTGCCCGGAATTTTGCAGTTTTTAAATTTTTTCTTTTTCCTCTAAAAAAAAAAATCCGCCCGCACCTCTTTCCATCCATAGAAAAAGATTTGTAAGCATAATGTACTGAACATATGACACACATGTGTGACAATGAAAATCGAATCGAGTCAGGCTGATTCTATGAGCAATCGGTCATGGTTTCTTTGTCTGATTCATGGTTTCCACGAATCGGTTTTGGACTGAGCACTAATTGCGTGGATAAATGTTACGGTGAGCATTTAGATGTCATCCAGTGCATTTTGTGCGAGCACTAGCGATGCGTATATGCCCAAAAAAAACTTACAAAACAGCAAGAAACTGAACTGAAAACTCATTTTGACAGAATTGACTACACGTATGGTAGTAATTTCGGTGATACTGATGTTGATGACAATTCGGTCATGCATATAGTACTCGTGAAATTGATCCTCACCTGCAGTTCTCCTACTGAGATGCCTTACTACTCCGCTAAATACTGTATGATGATGTTTGTTATTCCTGTGGAAATGAGAATAATCTAGTTACTCAAACTTGATAGTTGCCGATTTGTAATCTGTGTGTTGCAGACAAAAAGCAGGCAATCAATTGCCGTGGTCATTCTTTCAAGAAGCCTGTATAATTTCTTAAAATAAATTTTTAACACGTTCTGTGTATCGTGTAAACCTATTTAATATTTATATATTTCATCATCATCAACATCACTGTCAATCATTTGCAATCCACTGCCGGATGAAGTCTTCTCTAAACGCTTCCATTATTCTCTGTTTGAAGCTTTGGATTTCTAGTTGACGCCAGCCATCTTCCTTATTTCGTCGATCCACCTTGCATGGGGTCGTCCTCTTGGGTGTTTAAGATCTCGAGGGTACCAATCCAGAATGACTGTGGTCCATCTCATGTCTTGTCTTCTAGCGATGTGTCCAGCCCATTGCCATTTACCGGGTGTTTCAAAAATAACCGGTATACCGGTATATTTGAAAAATCAATAAAAACTAAACGGGCAGCGATAGAAATACACCGTTTGTAATTTCGAAAGTTTGTCTGCCTGAAAATTTACTGTTGTCCCAAGCATATTGCAACACACGGTGTATTTCTATCGCTGCCAGTTTAGTTTTTATTGATTTTTCAAATACACCGATCATTTTTGAAACACCCGGTAGAACGTTTGATCCGTTCGATGATGTCAATCACCTTCGTTTGGCTTCTTATCCAGCTGTTGCATTTTCGATCTGTTCTTGTAATTCCCAGCATACATCTTTCCATGCTTCTATGTGTTGTCTGTAGCCTTTGTGTAATCCTCCTTGATAAAGTCCATGTTTCAACTCCATAGGTGAGTGCTGGTAAAACACTGGTTGAAAACTTTGCGTTTCAAGCTAAGTGGCATGCAGCTATTCAAGATAATGTTATTTTTGCCAAAAGCTCTCCATGCTGTTCTAATTTGTCTGTTAACTTCATCCTGAATGTTGCCATCCATAGTAATTTCTTGTCCCAGGAAAGTGTAGCTCTGTACTTCTTCAATCACGACGCTGCCTGCCATTGGAGCAAATGCATTGAACGTAACTTTGTCTTCTGTGTTCAGTTTCAGTCTTACATTCAGGTTAGCCTCTGCTAGTTCTTGTAACATTTCCTCCAATTCAGAAGGACTATTACTGGTGAGAACGATGTCATCGTCAAAACAAAGGTGGTTAAGGAATTCACCGTTTATTTTAAGTCCTTTTTTTGACCAGTTCAGTTCCTTGAAGACTTCCTCTAAAACCGCTGTGAAGAGTTTTGGTGAGATGGCATCTCCTTGTCTTACTCCTTTTCCAAGATTGATCCTTGCTTTTTGTTTATCCAAACGAATGGTAGCATTGGCTTTACTAAATATCTTCTGGAGAATACTAATATAGCTTCCGGCTATTCCCGTTCTTTCCAAAGCTTTCTCAAAGTCGATGAAGGCAAAGCAAAGTGGTACTTCATATTCGTTGCGGCGTTCGATAAGTTCTCTAATATCTTGAATGTGGTCGATCGTGCTATATTCGCTTCGAAAGCCCGCTTGTTCTCTTGGTTGTGCCGAGTCTAATGCTGAATCAAGTCTGTTTGTCAGGACTTTACTGAAGATCTTATAAACAACTGACAAAAGGCTGATAGGGCAATAGTTCAGGATATTTTCTCTGTTTCCTTTTTTGAAAAACAGAACCATCATTGCATCATTCCAATCATCTGGTACATCTGACATCTCAAGGCATTTAGTGAAAACACCTGCCAGTAACTTATTGAATTCTTCTCCTGCTTCCTTAATCACGTCGATTGTAATTCCATCTTCTCCGGGGGACTTTCCTTTCTTCATGGATTTAATAGCCTTGTCAAGTTCGCCTTCCATAACAGGTGCCACTTCATCTTTTCCTTTCAGTTAGTCTGCTCTTCTTACGTCATTATCATCCTCACATTTGTAAAGTTTATTGTAGAAGTCCTCCACAATTTCGATGATTTTACTTCCATTCTTCGTGATTGTGCAATTTACTCTCTTGAGTGCAAATATTCCTCTTCTTTCGATGCAGAGCTTTCTCTTCACAGTTTTCAAACTTTTGTTATCTTCAACCGCCTTTTTGACAAGATTGCAATTGAACTTCCGAACATCTTCTGTGATGTGTTTCCTTATTGTCTTGCAAAGCTCCGCATATTCTATTACTGATCTTGTATCTTCTCTTTTTGGCTTCATTTCTCTTCGTTTTTTCATTAATTTCCTCGTTTCTTCTGCGATTTTCGTCTGTGGTTTGGAAACTTGTTCTCCAGCTACTTCTTCCGCTGCTTCTTTTTAGTGTTTAGTTAGCGTCTTGTTAATATATGTAATGTCATCTTCCTGGATGCCGCTCTGTAAGATTTCAAAGAGATTTCGCAGTTCTAGCTGGAATTCCATTCTGCATTCCTGTAGGCGTGCAATGATGATCTTCTTTGTGTTCTTGAAAAGTTTTCGTCGTTCTGTTCTCATGTTTAGAACAAGTTTGCATCTTACCAGTCTGTGGTTGCTTCCTGTATTGAAGTTGTTTAGAACAGTGCAGTCTTGGATCAAGTGCTTCCTATTTGCCAGGATGTAATCTATTTCACTAGTTGCTCCATTTGGGCTTTTCCAAGTCCATTTATGCTGAGGTTTCTTCTTGAAAAAGGAATTTATGACATACAGTTGTTCGTACTCTGCTAATTCCACCAGTTTGTTTCCTCTTTCATTTCTTGTGCCATATACATGACTACCAAGGAAATTTACTCCTTTTTTTTCTTCGACACGGGCGTTAAAGTCGCCCATGACGATTTTCAGATAATAATTTCCTGTTTGGTTCATCTTGCTAACTTCTTCATAAAAGTCATTGATTTCCTCATCAGAATAGCTTGTGGTTGGTGCATAGACCTGTATGATCTGTATCTTATATCTTCTTGACAATTGGATGTCCATTCTTGCAATTCTGTCAGAGGCACTATCAAGCTCAATGACTTGATTCTTCCATTTCTTATGAATAAGGAATCCAACACCACTAACTCTTCCGTTGGTTGTTCCTCTGTGGTATACTACGTGCCCACTGTTCAGTTCAATTTTATCGTCAACATTTCTTCTTACTTCGGAGAGTCCAATGATATCCCAGTTGATCCTATCCAATTCTTCTTCTAGCTCTTGCAGACAACTCTCTGAGGAAAGGGAACGTCTGTTATAGGTAGCCAGGGTCAGTGTCTTGCGGTGGCCAGGTCCAAACCGGATATTTTTAGCACGCTCTGCCTTCAAGGTGGACAATCTGGCTGCTGGGAACTGAGGGCCATGGCTGATTTTGATAGGTAATCATGGCTAATTTTGATAGTGGGCCAAGATTCTCCGTGCTGGCCTAGTGCGTGTTGGAGGAAGCCCAACCGCGTTCGTTCACCATGCACAAGGCATGGTTACTAACAGGCTGCCCCAACTGTAAGGTACGGATTGGACATTAGGCTTCTACTCCTAGTCGATTCCTTTAAGTCCTTGAAGGCAATTAGAGAGTCATCCCCTAGTTATGAGTAGAACCCATTTGCAGCCCCAGTCAAATTTCTTTATTTATTGATAATTGAATATTGTTACTAGCTCACAAGAAGCGTCACATTGGTTGTTTTTTTTTTTCCCAGAACACTGTAGGGAACAAAGCTCTAAACAGTGCCGTGGAATAAAACCAAATGAGACAATCTTTGTGGACAATAAAGGTAGCATATGAAATTTATAATGTAACTTTTATTGTGCTTTTAACATTTTTTAAAGTTATTAAAAAGAACTGCCTACTAAAAATTATTATAATGTTTTATATTAAAACAGTAAGAGTTTTTTTACATGGCTAGTTCAATTTTAGGTTTACAGAGGGTGGGCGGAAATGAAATGAAACACATTTGATAATGTACAATAGGTTTATTTCTTGTGCTACATTAATAAAACTGTTCAATTTGCTTTCCATGATTATAATACACTTGTCTGCAATGCTTTGGCCAAGGCATCCAACGCTTTTTGGCTCAGATGTTGAGGCAAACATGTTTTAATGCTTTTTTAAGGCCACTGACAGTAGTAACTTTCCGCTTCCATAATTGCTGCTTCAGGTATCCCCATACGAAATAATCCATAGGGGCCACGTCGGGCGACTGCGGAATCCACATTTAAGTGTTATGAACCGAGTTTGCTGGGTCTTCAAGAAGTCAATGGTCTTGAGAGAGGCATGAGCAGGTGCTGAATCCTGATGCAGGATAACGGTTCCACGTGGCACAAGTTTAGGTGCATCACATCGCAGAAACAGTTGCAAAACGTTCCGGATATAATACTCTGAATTTATCTTTGCTCCTGGACTAATAATGCGTAGGCGTGTCTTCCAATGATAAGAGACTCCAGCCCATACCATGAGACCACGTGAATGTGTCGGCTTTCTGGTCACACATGTTCGCGTATGACATGCGCTTCTCATTCAGTAGTAAACGCGCCGTTTACCATTGCAGGATGATAAATAGAATCATGCTTCGTCAGTCGTAACAACGTGTCTCAAATTTTTCTGCAGGAATTTGTACAGCGGCCAACTTCTTTGACGCCTATTTGCAATGTTGGCCTCTGTTAGGCCATGGACTTTCTTTCTCCTAAGCATCATATTAAATGTATTTGAAATATGCTATTGCACAGTCGATCTCGGGAGTCCGAACTTGCGGCTCATTTCACGCTCACTTGGTGGGTTCTCACTTTCTAGCATTCTTTTGAGTTTCTTTAACTCGTCCCTTGACACAGTCCTTGGACGTCCTGCCATACGATGAGTCGTTTTCCTCTTCGGCTGAGCCACTTTCTTCCTTTCATTTCTAATTCTAGAGATGGTACTTGCACTTACATGTTCGTTAGAACATTTAAGCTCACGAATTATCATTGATGTGGACCATTTCAGCTGTAAAAGTTCCAAAACACGTCCCCTCACAATGTCTGACACTTTAGTGCACGGCATTATCTTCTTGACTGCTGAACCTAACACGTCTGAATCTTCTTATATAGACGAATGTAATTTGCATATCCTTTAGCATTGGTGGACGTTACATTGCAAGCAAGACATATTTACATTTGTTTCTTTTCATTTCCGCCCACCCACTGTTCAAACAACACAGTATAAATTGTTAAACAATAAAAGTGGAACTGTGCTTAATTTTTTACCTTGAGCAGTCCGTATTTTTAAAAGGAAAAATAAACTGTATAAAATTATTCGCGGTTGCTTTTATGAAACTATATAGAGTACTATGATATTAAAGCTAAGTAATTGTTTTAAATAACGTAGTTTTAAATGCTCTTCAATATAATTTTAAAATGCTTATAATATAATGTTATAAAAGTATTTAATTATCGTGCATTTTTCAGAAATATACACAATTCTTGTCCAAGACTTTGTGCTTATTTTATATCAAAGGGAAAACCAATAAACGCATTTTTCCCCTTTTAAAAATATTAAACCGATAGTGTTGGACAGTAACAGTGTTGTGTATGTTTCTGAAAAATGGAGACAAATACTTTTGGAATTTAATATTTACAGCATTTTAAATTTATACGCTATATAATTTAAAAATGCTTCATTAGGTCACGTTGTAAGCTTTAATACGTACGTTTTTTACTTGCTCTGAAAACGTAAAAGAAAAAAAGAATTATTGAATTCGAAGAATTTTTTTTTGGCCGAAAAAAAAAAAAAAAAAGCCGCCCGCCGCCCCTACTTTTTCGTAAACACCAGACGATAAACGTAAAATTTATTTTGCGTGGCCTTATGTATAGAATGTAATGTTAATGGGAACAGAAAATTTTAATCATTTAAAGAGTATGAAGAAATGCAAAAAAAGGGACTAAAATCAGATTCTATTAAAACTAGCATAATCTCTCATTTTTTGTTTACTTGTTTTTGTAGTTCTAAGAAAGCTTCCCATTGTTCTTCAGTTACTTCACCTTGTAAGCTTCGAAACAAATCTGATTCTCCTGAACTCATTCTCTATCTAAAATATAGCAAAAAGAGAACCAATATTTTTTTTTTATTTACACTCAAAATTATCTCCATTGAATTCTTTAAATCTGTACAGGGCGATTAAAAATGATGTCTGGCATTTCAAAATTTTACTATGCAGACCAGGTTTAAAATGCATGAAAACTCAAATACTTTTAACCTTCCCACAATTGGAGGCTGTGGTGGTGCTAATGTCACGATAAAAGTAAAGATGGCAGCTGTAAATGAAAAGGCATATTGCGCCTTGGAGTAATGCAACTGTATAATTTTAGCCCAGTGAGCACTGACAAGCACTTTACAAACAAGTTTCTTATTCCAAGTCACTTAGTTTTAGTTTCAGTTTTAGTGTCAATTTTTAGTGAGGTTTGTATGACGTGCAATGTGTAAGCAAAATATGTGCTCTATAACAGAATATGCACTCATTTCATAGGCAATTTCATAAAGATTCGTTCTACTGATAAAAGCATCCGTAAGTGATATGATCAATTTCTGGAAACTGGATGTCTTTGTAAACGCAAAAGCATGGGAGTAGTAACAGCAGACATGCTGAAAGGATTTTGGGATGAGATTGACTATAGCCTTGACATTGTTTGGGTGACTCGAGGGAGTCGCATAGAACATTTGTAATGCTAGAATCAAAAAATATTTGAGTTTTCTTCCATTTTAAACCCGGTCTGGTTAGTTTATGTTATAAATAAATGCCTAGTAAAATTTTGAAATGCCGGACATCATTTTGAACCACCCTGTATGTTAATATTAAACAAAGAATCAGATTTTTCAGCTATGGTTTTAAAAAATGACTGAATAATGACTTGAAAATTGGAAAATAGCATTCAAATTATTCCATTCAAAAATCTGATTCTAAAACCATTACACTAAAGTTGGCTTATTAATATATGTATTTAAAAAAAATCTTCTACTCTGATGAAAACATCAAGCATATTGGATATTTATCATGCCAACAGGGAGAAATATTGAATGCCTGTAAGTCACCATTTCGAAACATGATATGACAAATATTTTATACTTTAATACACCTCTAAGTTTATTTTAACAATAAACACAGCATTTTGAAATTGTGTATGGACTTTTGAAAAGCCCTGTATTATTCTCTGGATAAAAGCAATGGTTTTCGTTAGGAATTGCTCCACATTGATTCTATTCTTCATCAATGTTGGAAAGCAAGTTATATTTTATTTTCTTCTAAAATTTTCTTTAATAAGTTTGATAGTATTATATACACAATCCCAATTCTATAATTAATGCAATTAACTGATGGTTTGCATCATGTTTAATAGGCTATAGAAAAGTCTTTAAAAATGTAAACGAACTATGTTTTCTTCCAATGTTGATGAACAATAGATGCTAATGTGGAGCAATATGTTTAACAACATATGCATGGTGCGAGCAACATTTATATTTTGTGCGTTTCTATGATAATTATCATCCTAAAAGTTGTGATGCTTATAAAAATAGTCAACAGTAACATTAAAAATCGCTTTGTTTTTTTTAATGTTCATTTATAATTGTTTATTCATACCATATTAACTAAATTATAGAGTCATTTCTTTTGCCTTCCTTCCTTAAAAACTGCAAAGAAATAACTGCAATTAATGGAAAACTATGATTATGTTTTAAATAATGTATATATACATATTAAGGAAAATTTCAGTGACAGAAAAATAAAAAAACAAAAAACATCATACCCTGCACAGGAATCGAACCTAGGTCGTTCTCTTCAGAATCCAGTGACTTACCACTGGGCCATTCTTTTTTTTTTCTTTTAAAAATGTTATTTATTGCTGGGAATTAAGTACAGTGTTTAGTTACAAGTTTTAAATTACAAAGTATTTACAAGGTAATGTGGTTTAATGTTGGTCAGTGGCAGGGGGGGGGGGGGGGCGGGCAGCAACAGTCTTTTAAGATGGCTTCGTTCCATTTATGTCTGGCTGATTTTCCCTCACATTTTAGCTGCTGAGTTACGCTGGCAAGGAATCTGTGATGGAGGGCTACCGTCTCGACAAATTCTTCGCGCGCCTGGCAGCGGTGCGCCCAGATGGAATGATTGGCAATGGCGACTAGTTTCATGAGGAAGGTGGGGGCCTGTGGTGGTATGTCAAGGTAGAGGACTTCTGCAGGGGTTATAAGGATTTCTTCCTTGCACCATTCGGTTATCTGGCCCCAAATACTTCTAACTTCGTTGCATTCGAGGAGGAGGTGCTCGAGGGTCTCGAAGGATGAGCAATGGGGGCAGAGGGCGTCTTCATCTTTGATTATGCCCCTTTGGGCGAGAAGAGCACCTGTAGGGAGGGCTTTGTGAATAATTTTCCAGTTGGTGTTTTTAACAGATGGTTCGATCCGTAGTCTGGGAATGTTTGGGAAGGGACTGGGGGCTATTAGGTTTGGATGGGGTGTGATAACGGGGAGTAGGGCTTTGTATAGTTGTTTGTTGGGAATGGTGAGCACTCGCGTAATTGGGAGTTTTGGCAAGATGGATAAGGCTATATTTCGGTAAGTTCGATAAAAGGAAGGAGCATTTGTAGGTTGGTCGGCGGGGTTGACTGGGGTGGTGGCAAGGAAGTTGGTATCAACCCATGATCTAGCGAGGGCAGCCCATGGTTTTGAAATGCGTGTAAAGAGTATTTCCTTCAAGTGGTCTATGGCGAAAGTGGCCTGCTGGAGGTGTATGTTTTTTAGGTTGATGCCCCCTTGATCGCTTGGTTGGCAGAGGATTTCCCTCCGAATGGGGTGGAATGCTTTATTTCTCCATATGAAATTCACACATAGAGTGCGAATTTCATTAAGTGCCCGCATGGGAATTATGTTCCCTTTGGCTTGGTGCCAGATCTTGCTTAAGGCTAAGCAATTAACAATTTTGGCCCGGCCGTAGTAGCTGAGTCTCCGTTGAGTCCAGATTTGGAGCCTCACCCTTAGACGCCTCACCAGTTCAGTCCAATGCGATTTTTCTTCCTCTCTAGAACCAAAGAAGACGCCTAGGATTTTACCGATGGTCAATGTGATGGGGATGTCAGGAAGTGGGTTAGAGGTATTCTGTTTTCTTTGATGAAGTATGATGATTTTGGATTTTTTCCTGTTAATTTTGCAATCACAGGCAAGCTGGTGTTGATCCAGGATGTTGACAATTCTATGTAGAGATGCAACGTCCTGGACAACAAGATTGACGTCGTCCGCGTAAGCGATAACTTTAATGTCTG
>JAHWFO010037430.1:3432709-3471551 GCA_023313115.1 Rhysida immarginata
TAATACCCCCTTTAAGTATTTTACATTCGATGTAAATCACCCTGTATAATGCAGAGGATGTCAATCTCTAAACAATTATTATTTCTTTAAAAGCTATTAAATTATTAAAAAATTTTCCTAACTACTGCATGGTTCACCAGAAGTTGACAAGCAGTTTCATCAGTAATTGATGTTATTTTAATTACACACAGTTATTATACTGATAAATCACGCATTTTTTTAACAAATGCGTAAAGTATTTAACATTAAAATTGTGCCTTTTTTAAAACATAAAGTGCTCATATAGATCATTCAGCTTTTTTTTCTTTCTTGAAATGATAACTTAAATGGTCCACTCCACGTAGAGTGCAAGGAATTTTTCCACTTGTGCAATATCATCAAATCTTGGCCAAACGTATTGCCCAACAAATTGTTCATGGAAAACCTTAATTTTTAATGATTGTTCTTCTACTTGCAAAACTCACCCAATGTAGTGCTTCTTATCATACTGTGATGATATTCCCCCCCTTTGACCAATTACGCAAAGCAATATTCAGAAAGGACTGTTATTACAACGGGTGGTAATAACAAGAGTTCGGGGCTGATATGGAGGGTAAAGCATTGACTTCCAAACAATTAAATTCTTAATCAAAACCTTTATTTTCAAAAAAATATATCGGAATCTACAAGTAAGTGTATATTTATCCCTACTGGCCAAATGTTAACTGTTAAAAGACCTTCTGGCGCTTAAACTTCGAGAGGCTCCTCAACTAACACTATTTGTTAAAACTATAAATACAACTTAATGCTTTTGTAAAAAAACATGCATTTCGTACATCATTTAGCAAATATTCAAATTACACGAGAATGTCTGGCTGGAACAAGGGGCCTCTGAGATACTGTTCATAGCAATCACACTCAGCAGTGCTTATTGCTGCAATTATCATTATGCAGGCATAACACACCACATTGGTGCCCCACCACGAGGGCACTGTGCGAAAGCTGCACACCTAACAGCCAATACCTGACGTCGACCAACGTCACGTGACCCTTTTTTGCTTATGCGAATTGTAATACGGAGCGGGGAGGGTCACTGTAACCCTTGGGCACAGTCTCCGGACAGCTTACCCGCTCAACCAGTTCACCTGTTCTACCCGCTATACACAGCAGAATAAATGCCTGTCATGCTAGTGTATTAGCATCTCATGCAGGAGGGAACTGCAAAGCCTCCACGTGATGATTTATCAGCTTGAAAGCTCAACCAGCAAAACTGCAATCGCCAACCACATTGAGCCTCAGGAATTGTTTCTCATAACTGCCAGCAACATTACCAATACGAAACTTAATATCTAAAACTCTAATTCTCTAAATACAATAGTTCTTCAGGGGGGCTTTCGTTGCTCTTGTGACACCAGTGCTGAATAGGCGCACATTAGCAGGGAGGTCCCATGTCTCACCCACACCGATAACACATACGTGAGATTGTCAGCCATCGGACTAAATGCTTGGATTAGTCAATCGTCGCTGGCTATCATCAGTTCTCACTAATGTCTAGCAGCACCGTAACATCGGAGGAATATAAACAAAAGTACATTCACCAATGTCTACATCTTATTGCTCAGGAACATTTGCTTCCAGAGTTGGTGGAAATACCTGATTCATGGCAGCCCACGGCCACCGAGCCTGTACCGTACTCAAAACTCGTTCCAATGTTTCACACCGAGGAGTAGCTACACGATACTTCAAGTAGGGGAATTTAAAACACAGATCAATATTTTATTTTAATACTCAGCTAAAACAGAGCTGCTCCATGAACAGAACATTCACTATGGAAAACATACACGGTGATTTGCTACAGAGTTAGTGAATAGAATGCCTAGCAACATAATCGCCAGCCATCATTGCTGCTTCTCTTCACCACTAAGTCCAGAATCGAATCTCTCCTCAGAAAAACTCCGTTTCCAAGCAGCAAAAACTTAACAATTAACTGTTGGGAGACTAACATCATCTTCTTGAAAATCTCATCTGAGAAAACAATGTCAGCCCCCAACAATTGCGATCTCTGTTGCCTCGTCATGAACAAAGCAACAACGATCGCTTTAAACAATAATACAAAACAACGATTTTTTCCTAAACAAGAAAACAAGCAAAACTTTACTAATAAGGTTCAAGAACTACATATAATAACTAAAATAAATAATACAAAATGTTAACAAACAAGGAATTAAAGAAAGCTCCTGTCGGGCCCATGTGACACCCGTTTTGACATGGAATGTCACAATAGTAAAAAGAATAACGGTTTTCTTTTTGCAAGAAACCTTATCCTGGGCTGTCTGTTTGATCCTCTGCGAGAAGATTCAGGACTAACAAAAATAAACAGTGAATAGGATCAAGAAGACTTATGTCAAAATGGGCAATCTAGAAACGATACTGTATACTTAAATCAAATTACAGTAAAGTTCCTATAATTGACAGAGCTATGTCAATTAACGGTTGGTTGGTTTATTAGAAATTTTTGGCGTTGACTACTAAGGTCATTTTGCGCCTTTTACACCAGTTATATCAGTACGCAGCCCGGGACAAACACAAACATCCATGCCCACGGTGGGATTCGAACCCACAACCAGGCAGACTCGAGAACTAGAAAGCCTACGCCCTTGTCCTCTCGGCCACCTGGCCGGCATCAATTAACGGAAATTAAGAAGTTAAACTCAAATTCATCATGTTTCCTTTACTATTACCCTCATTCTACATCATATATTTTTATTGTTTCCTTTTTTTTAAACACAGAAATTATCAATAAATGACAGGTTATTATTTCAATAAATAGTAACACTAAGTATTTGGGTTCTAGTAGTTGATCACGGGTTAAAGCAGGGGTCATCTGAAATTCTGTTACTACTAGAAGTATTGCCCATTGATCACACTAAATTAATTATTACCTAACATTCGTGAAATAAATTCAATTGATCAAACACTTTCCTACTGGTTTTTTAAACGTTTTTTTCGATTCAGTAAGGCATTGAACAATCAACACATGGTTTTTTTTGCTGCTCTGGACGCCTAATATATTGTTTAATATCAGGTGGCATCACCAGTCCCTTTTCTTGCCCTTTAGACCTTTTCGAGGAACATTTTACCATTAGGTGGCAGGAAAGTGCTACTTCCGTCTGCCATTAGGAGATGTTGACTTTTCAACTTTCAAGCTGGAGTGTGTATGGAATTTGAAGGATTTCGGCAATCACAGGCAACCTTTCTACTTGCAGTGCTTCTTATATAAATCATGATGGTTTTGGGTGCTCAGATGGAAATGCCAAGCATGCAGTAGGGTTTGTTTTATGCTGCAGTAGGATGTTCACCTATTTTCAATTGCAACTATGGAAAAAGCAATTTTGTGTTAACCACACTTCTTAAATTCGTGAAAACTGCCTTATTCTTTGTTTTCGTTTCCTAAAAATGATGCTGAATACCTGAAATGGATAGTTGCAATTAACAGGAAAAAAAGAACTGAATTCAATTTAGAAGCCAGATCATGCATGCTTTCAATGTAATCTAACAATTGTTACATACATTATTTAAATATATTAAGGGAAATAAAATTTTATATTCTACATTTTGTGCAAAAATTTTCAATAAAGTTACCATATTCGAAACCGTAGTTTACAGAAGCGCATCTTCCTGCCTCTTGAAACTTATGTAAAATTAATTAAAATTTTGAATTTGAGGTTTCTTTATTTAGAATGTTTCTTAGTAATTTTTCCTCAACACAAATTACTACTTTTCTTACATTATTTGCTCAAGCTGAATGCTTAACATACTCAGTTCGCTCAAATCAACATCTCATAATGGCGGCAGCACAACTTCCGCTAGAAAAGGTCTGTTACCACAGATTAACGATTACACAGATGCGACAATCAATGTTAAAGTAATGGAAACTTTATAGCTCATTGTTTTGACGTCATCGATTGTAGCCATGCCCCTGGCTACCTTCAGGCGCACTGTTTGGAAACATTCACTCTTACGTGTATTTTGATGTTTAATAAAAGATTATATGTAAATTTTTGTATATGTAAATTTCCAAAAGTGTGTATATTTTTATGTGGTGGAAAGTGTAATACTCAATGTTTTTATTAAATATGTTAATTTAGTCTAGTCATCGATTGTAGCGAACCTGGCAACAGCTTGGGGCACAATCAAGTGACCATTTTCCATTTTTCTCCATAGGACGTCATCATTTGTCTTATCCGTACAATCGTTAATCTGTGCTATTACCTTACATAAAGCCAATCGTATAGTGTCAATAACTGGTACATTTACCCTGTGTAAATTTTTAATGGTAAATGAGTTTAAGAAATAATCTTTTTAAAAACTTGTTTGTTAAAATTATTTTGACCTCAAGAGCACTATGGAGGAAAAAAAAAAGACCATGTAATTCAAACAAGTGTCAGCCATTAGGAACATATCTACTATGTGAGATCCATCCGTTATTCAGGTTCATAAAATAGCTACACAAAGGAAGTCAGGGTCATTACACAGAGAAAATAATTGTACTAAAGATCCAATATAAAGGAAATAGAGGCTTTACAATAAGTTTCTTTGTACAGCCTGAATGAGCCAGGTACAAAAGGTGAAGCCAGTCATTTCCACAAAATAGCAATAGCAATATTCCAATGTATTGTACAGCCTCTATTTTCTTTACTACACATTACAATATAAAGACAACAAAGATCTAATAACTTATTTTACATTAACAATATATTCAAGCTAAACAAACTCCAAATGACACAATTTTGTTCCATCCAAGTGAATGCTTTTATAGTTTGCAAGTGACTTTTTATGTTAATGCTGACTTGCACTACTTCAAAGGAATTTTTAAAAATGTTACCATTTAATTAAATACCAAGGGCTCAGTCACGTTAGATATCTGAACTTGATTTACTTTCTGCTGAATATCTAATTGCATTCAACTCTGGTTGTTATACAGGGTGATCCAAAAGTTAGTTCACCCAAAGATATATACACTGACTGGCCAAAAAATTAGACAAACCTCTTATTTGAGAGTAAGCCAGTCCTAAAGTGACGTAGAGTGATGTAACAATGCAGATTGCTTGTATATAGAACACTCAGCTTGGGATGCCATAGTTATCACGGAAGTTAATCTCAAAATGGATAAGACGAAAGATTTAAGTGAGTTTGAAAGAGGGATGATCATCAGTGCAAGAAGAGCTGGTGCCAGCATCTCTGAAACGATGACTCTTTTAGGATTTTCTCACCCAACAGTATTTCGGATGTTTAGTGAGTGGCAGTTGAAAAAAAAATTTCAAGCAATAAGGGCTATTCTGGTTGTAAAAGGCTGGTGAACGAGAGGTGAAAGGCGAGTAGCACGCACAATCCACAGCAACAGAAGGACGACATGACAGATTACAGCTGAGTTCAATGCAGGTGCATCACATAGCATATCCTAATGCACAACAGGACGGACTTTGCAAAAGATGGGCTTTAGCAGCAGAAGGCTATCATGAATGCCTTTGGTATCACAGAACAATAGGAAAAGGCACCTGCTGTGGGCTCAGGAACGAAATAAATTGGTCACTTGAGGAGTGGAAAAAAAGTAGCCTGGTCTGATGAATCTTGTTTCCTGCTCCATCATGCAGATGGCAGGATCAGATTATGGCGCAAACAGCACGAGTTCATGGACCTCTTCTGCCAAAGGACAACTCTTCAGGCTGGTGGCGGTGGAGTTACTGTGTGGGTAATGTTTTCCTAGAGTATACTGGATCCCTTGATATCTGTGGATACAACTCTGAACAGTACAGCTTACCACAACATCGTTGCTGATCATGTGCACTCGTCTATGGCTATGATGTTCCCTTCTGGAGATGGTCACTTTCAGCAGGAAAATGCACCTTGCACCGTGCTCAAATGGTCACAAATTGGTTTGAGGAACATCAATGAGAGTTTAGTCTGCTTCCATGGCCAGCTCAGTCCCCTGACCTCAATCCTATTGAGCATTTGTCGGACAAAGTCGAAAGATCACTTCAAAGCTTAGAAATGCCACCATCTAATCTGACCCAACTTAGAGCTGCCATTATGTCAGCATGAGCCAACATTCCTCGGCAATGGTATCAGCATCTTGTTGAGTCCATGCCAAGAAGAACATCTGCTGTGATCAGAACTAAAGGTAGACCAACACATTATTAGAGGGTGTCTCTAATTTTTTGGCCACTCAGTGCATACAGGGTGATTCTAATCATGTGTAAAACAATTTAAGGGGGTATTATAGAGGTCAAGGTAAACAGAAAAAGTCCTATGAACATTGGTCCGAATTTGAACGATGACTGAGATATGAACAGAAATAAAAATGCCGCCACCAAGATCAACAAGTTAATAACTTAGGTTCTGTAAAGCCTAGATTAATGAAATTTGGAAGGAATAACAGGGTACATAAGACTGTGTATACTGTTAAAATCTGATCGAATTCCCAACAAGGAAGTTTCCGAGTTACTCATTCAACATCATAACACGTGTTCACTTGCGAGTACTAACCAGCACTTGTTACAATTTTGACTGCGTAACTCTGAAACTTCTCGTTGGAATTCGATCAAATTTTAACGGTATACACAGTCTTCCGGTATACACAAGGGTATGTACCCTGTTATTCCTCCAAATCTCATTAATCTAGGCTTTACAGAACCTGAGCTATTATCTTGTTGATCTTGGTGGCGGCATTTTTATTTCTGTTCATATCTCAGTTATCGTTCAAGTTCGAACCCATGCTCATAGGACTTTTTGTGTTTACCTTGACCCTATAATACCCCCTTAAATTGTTTTACACAAGATTTGAATCACCCTGTATATAAAATAAAAACCATGAAACATATCGATGCCAAATTTGCAGTGGATATTCTTTAATCAATGCGACATTGATTGAGCCTACAGTAAACGTTTGAAGTGGCCACCATTCTTCTGCTTACACAAACTAATGCGAAGGCACACATTCTTGAAAACACGTTGCAAAATATCCTCCAGAAGGGCACGGATTTCATTTGTTCCATTGAGAATCAGGCTGTGTGAGCTGTAATTCTGTCCTGTTGATAATAGCCTTGTCAGCATTCAATATCATCTAACTGCTCTACAAATTGTTCGAATGTGTTCCAATAGCATTCCCCATTAACAGCAGTGAGCATCTCTAGAAGGAATACTACGAAGGTGGGCTGAAAAGTAATGCCTCCATGGCTGTAACTTTATTTTTTAACCGATTTTCAAAATTCTTTTTGTATCTGATACTCACATTTCTCTTCTATGTATAGCACTATTCACTTTTCAACATAGTCCCCATCCCTTTCCATGCATTGTACCAACGCGTGACTAGTTGGGTGAACCCATCGGAGAGGAATTCCGGGGTTGTCATCGACACGAGGATTGACTGGCAGCTTTGGATCCTTTTCTGCAGCACGATAACACCCGTCCGCACACGATCGCCGCACATCAGAGGGGGTTGCAGCGCCTACAGTTCAAAGATGAAAAACTGCAGTTCAAAAATGAAAGACTTTGCACTTTGCGACTTTCACCACTTCTCAAAGAGGAAAGAGCACCTTAAGGGGCATGAGTTGCATTCTGACGACGAGGTGAAACCTGCCGTTCGGTCCTGGTGTTGACTACAACCCCGGAATTCCTTCAGACGGGTTCACCCGACTAGTCACGCGTTGGTACAATGCGTGGAAAAGGATGGAGACTATGTCGAAAAGTGAATAGTGCATTACATAGAGGAGAAATGTGAGTATCAGATGCAAAATGAATTTTGAAAATCGGTTAAAAAATAAAAAAGTTACAGCCATGGAGGCATTACTTTTCAGCCCACCCTCGTATATATTATATTATTCATTCATTCATTCGTTTGTTTGTTTCATGAGCGCTCTTTCAAAGTGAGACTGTATGTACATTTCAACTTCATGTTAAATGTTTATATGCTCTCAGAGAGATTGTCTTTGGTATAAAATCTCCATAATACAAATGCTTTCAACATGGCTATATACTGTATAAGGGTAAAAGCAGATGAAGGGATTCTGGAGTTTCCCAACACATTCATTATTTTTGTCTTTTTCCGTTTGTTGTCTATTAGTTCTTCAGATATTTCCTAAATTCAAAACCCCCACCGCCCTCACGATCCAATATATGCTCCTCGCTATTAACATAAATGTCATCTTTTTATTTTTTTTACTTAACTGTCAAAATACATTAATTAAACATGGCATCATTCAGAATAACATTCTAAGTACTCAAGACTTACAGAACTCTATGATATGAATGGGATTTTTAATGTTCATTGGGATAGTTTATAGGGAGTGCAAGTGACTACGTAACAGCTGACATCACTTGCGCGATGAAGGGGCCGAGAGCCTAGGAAATGGGATCGCTGGTTCCAAACATTGGAACCATGCAATATACGTACTAGTAACGTTGAAATGGGCGGCCAATTGTAACATCTGCCAATCGATCATGCAAGTGACCCCCCCCCCCCCTCCACACAAACAGACTAGCTCAGTATTCCAAAAGAGTCATGAAATTCTTCAACATAATCAACTGCCAGAATGTCGGGTTGTTTGAATTAAATAAAATTGTGGAGGAAAACTCGAGAGTGAATTACTTCAATTGAAATAACAAGGCAAGGTGTTAAAATCAAATAAAATAATCTTTATTTCAAGAAAACAGAATCAAGTTGAAAGGAGTGGGTAAATGCAAATAAACTTAACAACTAATCTTAAATTCTAAGACTATATTGATATGCTAATGAATTATCAAATGAATCTAAATGCAGCTGCTGATTAAACTTAAGTTAAACATGAAAAGGCTATTCACTCTAAATCTAAATGCAAATAATCCTTATTCTCTTATTTAAAACTCAACCTGTGCTCATGTGATTACTCTATTAAAATACAATCTTATCACCCAATTTCAAAATAAAATTACAGGCTCTAACAAATACACTATATGATCAAAAATATCCGGACACCCCTCACAGATCATCGATTGGCCCAATGTCACATGATAATGACTTGCACATCATTTAAATAGCTTCCCACACCTTCAGACACAACTCTGCTTGGACATTGGCAAGAATGGGTCATTCGGCAGAGCTCAGTGAGTTCCAACGTGGAACCATCGTTGGATGTCACCTATGCGGCAAGTCCGTGCGTGACATTTCCAGCCTTCTTCAGATACCCAAGTCAACAGTAGGCGATGTCATTATGAAATGGAAGACCCGGGGATCAACATCAGTTCAACAACGAACCGGTAGACCCAAGAAACTAACGGACAGGGACCGTCGAGTGCTTCGTCGTGTCACCCGCAGCAACCGGAAGTCCTCGGCGGAAAAAATTGCCACAGAGTTTCGAAACGCCTCTGCAAATGATGCCAGTACCATAACAATTCGTCGGGAAGTGCACACGATGGGATTCCATGGCCGGGATTTCAACGCCAAGCGACGTCTGGAGTGGTGCAAAGCCCACAGAAACCGGACAATGGACCAATGGAAACGTGTAATGTGGACAGACGAATCTCGCTACGCACTCTGGCAATCCGATGGACGAGTTTGGGTTTGGCGCATACCTGGAGAACGCTTCTTACCTGAGTGCACAGAGCCCACAGTCAAGTTCGGAGGAGGAGGAGTCATGGTGTGGGGCTCATTTTCATGGTACGGACTGGGCCAGCTCGTTCCTGTGCAAGGAATCATGAACTCCGACCGTTATCTGAATGTTTTGGACAACTGTGCACTTCCAACGTTGTGGCAACTTTTCGGAAACGGGCCATTTCTCTACCAACACGACAATGCTCCGTGCCACAAAGCGAGGCGTGTACAGCAGTGGTTTGCGGACTCAGGGGTCGAAGAAATGGGTTGGCCGGCACAAAGTCCCGACCTCAATCCTATAGAGAGTCTGTGGGATGAATTGGAAAGACGCTTGCGGGCCAGATCACATCGGCCAACTTCTGTACCTGAACTGATTCTCGCTCTTCGGGAGGAATGGAGGAACATTCCGGAAAGTACCTACCAACATTTGGTGGAAAGTCTTCCCCGAAGGGTGGAAGCTGTGATTCGGGCAAAGGGATGTGCAACGCCCTATTGATTTCCATGAAATCGTGGCTAGAGCGCAAACGTGCATGTGTCCGGATATTTGTGATCATATAGTGTATGTTCACTTACAGTTTGTGTCCACTAAGCAGAAGTTTCTATATCCATATCTGTATTATTACACTACATCAAGTGTTTAAAGTTAAACAATAAACATATCCAGGGGCACACACACAAAGTAGATCACAACACCAATATTTCACCTCTTTGTGAAGCACACATTACTTTGCCCTGAAGACTATTCGCTTCGCATTGGTACAGGAACCTGGATCTACTACCTTATGAGTCCGTTACTTCTCAAACAGTCTAAGGTGAGATCAACAGATACCTGCACAGTCTCCAAAACGGAATGCATGGCTTGTAGATTCTCAGCTACCTTCTCAATTGATGTGGATCCTTGAAGTAATCTCCTCCCTGGTTGCTTTGTTTGTCTCACAAAGTATCGCCATTAATTTCCAAGTCGTGGGATATCTACACTTCATCTCCATGGTTTAATCATCTTGCCATCTTATTCACAAAAACAGGGGATTTGCATATTTCACCTCTCAATTGGGATTCATCTCATTTTTCACTATTCAGTTAAAACATCTCTTATTCACAAAAATGAGGGAACTTGCATATTATCGATAATTCCAAAATTAGTTAGTGGTGGAATATCCCTTTTTGATGAAATGTAAGGAGAAGGGTCACTTTGATGGATTCTGATCTCCAATTAATTGAAGAATACAATTATCGAAAAAATCAGACTTGAAGCTTCCCTCTCCAAACAAAATCAAACTATGCGAGCCCTGCTATCCAGTGGGAGCATCGTGTCCCACCGGCATCACAGGAGCTCGGGGATATCCGTCTTGCACCCCCCCTTCAAGACTTTGTGCCTTTTATCATCTCCGAGCATCCGGCCTCACTTTCATCCACAAAAAAAAAAGAAATTGAGAGTAAAAATTCCCAAAATTGCATATTTGCCCAATAAAACTTCATCTCCTCTTGAACACATGAGAGATAACATTATTATTTATTATAATTCTTCATATTATTATTCATGTCATACACCAATATGATTCTAAAACACTCTAATTCGCAATAATCAGAAATTCTATTTCCACTGACATCCCCTCTGGATGAAAACGCATTATAAACTCAATTTTTTAATCAATTAATATCTCAATTATAATCTATTCCCTTACACAAATTCTTACAACAACATCGTCACTATATTAAACACGTCATAATGAATTCCTCTTCAAAAGACAACAAATGAATCTATCATCACTATGAATCTATTAATATTCAAATTTCATTCATTAAACACGTGAAACGTCACACAAAAAAATTATCTCTCTTAAAGTATTATGTGAATTTGTGTAATTTAGATTATTATTAAGACATTTAATACCGTTATATAATTTATAAATTAATATTATAATGCTTTTTAATCACTTAACGAAAGAATGCCACCGTTCACAGATCTTTTTTTCTTTTGGAAAACGATAAATGTGTAAATCGCTGTTTTGGCTCCTTCTTTGAGCAGTGAGGAACTCAACAATTTCACATCTTATAAATCATAAACACACCAAAATCATCTTCTATTTTGGACTTACTTCACGAGCTACACATTTTAACAACTAACCAAATATTTAAGCTGCAAATATCTTTTATACGTAAAATTATAAATTTCAATTTAATCACAACAATCACCTTTAATAAAAGTCTTAATCAGGATACCCACAATTATTCCACTAGTACTGCTTCAGATATTCGATTACCTTTGTCAAAACGAGGATATCTCCATCATTGTGTCTCTTGTAATGGGCTAAAAAATATGGTCTTTCTAGCCCATTGAAATTAGATCTATAGCTTCAAATCAATTATTTAGGAAACTATTAAAACGGTTTATATATACCAATGTTCAATTATAGTTTAGTTTATTTATGAGAAATTTGTTTTTTTCATTTATTAAATTAATAATTCACTCACTTATTCCATTGTTCATGACAACAATCATTGTTTTTATTTTGCTGTAAGATTTTTGAATGATCTTTTTATGAATTTTTGTGTAAGACTCTGCTAATTTAAATAATTATTACTGTCCTTGCAATTTACTTTTTTGGTTGATGCCTTGAATTTTCATAATTTTTAACTAACACATTTACTAACCAAAAGATTTGTATTTATTTGCATTTATTTAGTGTATTCTTTGAACTACGACACCCACCAAGACTCAACTCGTCGGTCTTTGACCATACAGGTCTTGGTTAGGTGCCTCTGTATTCTAACACTTTAAAATAAAATAAAAAATAAAATAAAATTTACTCATAAGTGTTATAAACATTGACCTTTATACATAGCGATTTTATTCCATCTCTACGTTGGAACCATGTTAAATCCCGAAGCGAGAAGACTTGTTTGGAACCAATTTGAGTCATGTGACTGAATAGCATCCAGGATTGATTTCACACTTGCACTCCCTATTGGACCTCTATAGAACAACTAGCATTTTCAAGGTAATCATGATTTAATACTGCATCAATCATAATATGGCTATTTTGTTAATGTAATGGCATAAACTCGATTAAAATGAAAATTCATTCATAAATTACAATGTTCATCACAATGACTCAAATGGCAGAGAACATGTTTGGGCTTCCCTCACTTTTTGGCATGAAGAGGTAATAGCAGCTCCTCCTGCCAATAAACAATAATGCTAATTAATTTCCTTTGTTTGAAAATGCACATTATCGTAAGAATATTCATTCTCTTGCTAATCTTGTATCCAAGTTCTGGTTCCTGTAAACAATTCTGCCAACCTCTTTAGGTTTTTTAATTGGTTAAATTTTGCATCCATTTTGATACAAATTAATTATAATGGCAATTTCCATGTTTATCTTCCCATATTTAATTTATCTAGAGGAAATATCTTTCAAATTAAATTCATCAATTTATTTATTCATCTATTATCTGAGAGCAGTCCTGAAAGTACAAGGATGAGTCAAATGAAAACCGCAAAATTGTAATTAAAATTCCAAATTTTACCCCACAGTGTTTTAATTCTGCAGATCTATTAAAAATGAATTGTAGAAATATCCGGTAGGTGGCAGGAAAGTAGAGACAAGCAAACAACGAAAACATGCATGCAGAAAACGTTCGTCTAAGCAAAATTCATTGCAGACTTACTTTAGTTTACGGTATGGGAACAATGGATGAGTCATCTGTAAAGCGCTGGGTTCATTGAATCATCCATTATTTCCATACCGTAAACTTCAGTAATCCTGCGATAGATTTCGCTTGGATGAAGGTTTTATGCATGCAGAAATCGGATAACAGATCGCACTTAGCAATTGGTAGGATTTTCTATCTTATTAGCCATTTTAAACCGTCACAAAACTCAAACCACGCACTGGATGAACACAAGCTATGGTTTTCAGCAAAGCTAAGACGTTACTGTAGACACCTGTGCTGCTTTGCTTTTAACCGGATCAGTAGTGCCATCTGTATGACTAAACGGGTACTACTTTCTGGACTGCCCTCGTACTGTTGTTTAAATTCACTATTCTTAGATGGAATGAGAGGGAAAATGAGAAAAAAAGGGAATTATGAAGAAAAAAAAAAAAATTAAAATATCATTTATTTGTTATTACTTTATGTAGGAAGAAAAGAACTGTACTGAGTAACTATGGCTTTAATGTATAGACATTAATCCAAAATGAAATGGATAAAAGAGTTATGGGTCTATGTTAACAATCTTGAGTTTACTTTGACTGTGAAATTTTGGGTAAAAAACATTCATATGGAGAAAAAGAGCATACAGGGAAATTCTCTGAAAACATTAGTCATTGTAAATCTACATTTGAAACCCTTAGACAAGTTTATAGAGTTCTGAGTTATCATTTCAAACATACACAGTTTATTAATTGCATTCAATATTTCTCATAACTACTCATTTAAGCATAAAGTAATAAGAAGGAGAATCGAAAAGTAATGGGAATTTGCATTTCTTAAATTAATTTCAAATACTCAGAACGAATCAAATTATATTTTGGAAAGTTTCTATATGGCCTTATTTTTCAACATAATTGCCGCATTTGTCCCAATGTGTAACCAGTTTCTGTATAACCATGTCAAAAAATTAACCTTTGGACAATCATTTTCATGATGCACTATATGCTTCTGCATCAACTGTCTTGTTTTTGGAAAGGAAATCGCGCAGGAGAACGCCATGCCTATCTCGAAACACCATTGTGCCTTTCCAGCACTTTTCACAGCCTTGAATTTTTTTCCTGGTGATGTGTGTTTCCATACCATGCTTTCTTGTTTGGATTCAGACTGGTAATGAGAAATCCTGCACCCTCCACCCTTACAACATAGACCTAGCACCAAGTGACTACTATCTTATCGATCTGATAAAGAAGTCTCTTAGAGGTCAGCGTTTACAAACTGACTATGAAGTGAAAACGTGTCCGAAGACAGCTTCGGAATCAGCTGAATGAATTTCTCGATATGTGTATACAGAAACTGATTGCACGTTAGGATTATGGCATAAATAAATGCGATCAT
Source organism: Rhysida immarginata (assembly GCA_023313115.1). Taxonomy (NCBI): domain Eukaryota; kingdom Metazoa; phylum Arthropoda; class Chilopoda; order Scolopendromorpha; family Scolopendridae; genus Rhysida; species Rhysida immarginata. Next base: position 3,447,369 of record JAHWFO010037430.1, read on the forward strand.
ATCAAAATATGAGGCAATAAATAAAGTTTTCAAAATCCAATTTGGATTCGCTCTAAATGTTTGGAATTAATTTATGAAACACAAATTCCCATTACTTTTTGATTCTCCATCGTAGTTGAATAGTAAAGTTATTCCCAACATTTGGCAATTATAGCTATCACAACCAAAGTTGGAAGCGGAAGTAGTGAGAGCCAATCATATTCAAGCGCAAGTTAATCGGTCATAACAGGCAAGACAGTTAACCGAGTCTTTAAAATAATAATAATTCTTCTGGAACTTTCTTCTCACGTTATAAACATTCAAAACATTTCCCTTTGCCTGACTGTGAATTGTTTGGCCTTTGCAACCAACTCTAGAGCAAGCTTCTACCATCACAGATACTGCAGTGAATAACTTTCACTCTTCACAAGCAAAACTACCATGAAATGATTGCTTCTGCCGCTGTTCGACATTGCAATCAATAAGAGAACAATTCTGATTGGTCCCTTTTTTCATTGCGGGAGCTAAAAATTAAGATGAAAAACGAAAGGGAAAAAACTGGATTCGAATTAGGGACCATGAGTATCTAGCTGGTAACAGGCATATTCGACAACTCAGATCTGACTGGATCTGAGGCGTGAAACGTTCAGCAACTGATTCTGACTGACTAACTGCTCTGAAAACATGTTCGCCAGAGGACTCGTAACATCATAATCTAGTCAGAATGGTGATGCATAGGTCAGCCGAAAAATTCTTGACTGAGGAAGTCAGAAAATTAATCCATGACATAGCCTCTCTTCTGTCCACCGTAGCAGGGGTCAAGGATAATATGTGCATATGGACACACGCGTGGGAGGGTGCCGTGATGCGAGACCAAGCTAGCGGCTTATCCCAAGCGGTGGGGTGCGGGGGTTTTTGAACTCTCAGGGAATAGATAAACAAGAAAGGTACTACAGATATACAAGGTTTCTTAGTTTGTGCCATGGTTACTCGTAAGGCAGTCAACTGTTTCTTAATTTTTTTGTTTTAAAACAAGCGCAATTAACAACTCAACATACAGAGTGATGTACATCTCAGTATCTTTCCGCCGAACTCATTACCTTATTGTGTGGGCAGATCACTAGCTCACAAAACTGAGCAGTATTCTGTGATAAAATAATAGAACAATAGTGAGTAAAGTAAGGAGAAACACATAGTACAAAAGAAATCGTAACTTTATTTTTTGTCAAAAAAAGTTCATACAAGAGTTTATATCTGATTCATAAATGCTTATTTTGAAAGACAAAATCTTAATAATTCATAGATATCATTGGAAATAATTGTATCTGTCATTAATATTAAATAAATAGGCCTAAGCATAGATATAATAACAAGTTACAATCAAAAGGGCCAATTTTACAAGACAAAATCTTATTGAAACATTGTTATGACTCAACAAGGTAATCTAGGGAAGAAACAAGCCTAAGCAATGACAAAACAATAAATTGCAGTATAAGAGCAAAGAAAGAATTAATTTATAAATGAATAGATTTACATATTGTTAAAAGTCTACGACACAGAACGTGTCATGTATTCCTTTTATAAGGGAGGAATACTGTAACCCTAAGAAAACTCGGAAAGTCAAAGTCAAATGTCCCTTTCCTTTTAAATATTAATCAGTTCATTTTTCAGTGTCAATAGGTCCAAGTAAACCAAGTTCGATTCAGGTAACCTTAAGCCTAATCACTTACGATCGTCGAGGTTCCTCCCCTGAGATATGACAATTATGAGTAGCAAGAGCAGCATCATTTCAGCCTGTTGTTCCACAAGAATGAGCACCAGTGATTATTTTTTGTTAGTTCCCTCCTTAAATATTATTTCGAAGCTGGCGCTTTGAATTCTGGTAGGATTGAAAGGCTGGAAACACGTGCAGTCGAACACAAGTGCATCTGATTAGTCTAGATGGCTGATGTTCTTTATGATTGGTTCAGTGCACTCAGAGCCTTCTGGTGGCGAAGTCACTAAGTTCTCATTTTGAATCTTGAGCGGGCAGGAGGCAGAATCCAAAACAATACCAGAGTTCTATAGGCCTAATATACTGGCGATGAATCAATTTCACATCTCAAGAAGGGGGGGGGGGGAAACATACAAAAAGAAAAAACAAGATTTGATAAAAGTAATGAATTACATCGTGGTCTATTAACAAGGTAGGAAATTAAAATGAGCTTTCTTTTCATTAATTTTTTCTCTTTGAGGGACTATAGTATCGGATCATTACATGATTCAAGATCGTTCCTTTTTGATCAAAAACGACAAAAATTTCCTTTTGTCACAATTCAAATTTAGGCAGTCACAACTGTAGAACTTTAGGTTAACCAGATCAGTTTCCCACATTAATCGTCAATTAAAGAATACAATAGAACGTTCTCACCAAGATGTCATCGCATTTGGGGACGTTATCTTATCTTTGCAGGAAGACATAACATTGGAATATGGCTCGATGGCGGTGACTCGTTCTTGGCAACGACAACACATATCTTTTCTATGTTTTAGCATTAATAAGCTTTGCAAACAGTAACAGCACGCTATATTACTGCGATATATCCTGAAGCTTTACGATCTACTAACAACATCTTAAAACCATATTGATCTCAGTAGATTTTACATACGGTCACAACATCGTGCTGACTCTTACTTTTTTTCTTCTTCTTCCCCTTCTGCTCCAACAACAACATCTCATTTAAATAGCTTGAGAGATTCCTTGAATCTCAGACACAACAAAACACTTATACACAACAGAGACAGCATTGTTACAGCATCCAAAAGCTGACAATAAAGACAAGTAATTTAAAAACTATTAAAATAAAACTTAGCTTAAACAAACTCTTGCAAAGCTTAGAACAGCATTTTACTTAACAGACCTAGAGCATGGAGCAGTAACTATAACATTCCCCTATTTGCATCGATTGTACACTTTATTTAAAATCACTGTCACAATATTTCCCATAAAAACAAAAACAAAACTCACACTGACTACAGTCACATACGCCCTCCCTAAAGTCATTAAAAAAAAGAACCATGTTAACATACCAATGTTAACATTACAACCCAACTACTACTCCAGCAGATCACAGAATCCGATTCTGCGTCTATTTCCCCACATCTTCCCTACGCGAGTCTCCGAAGATGCTAGTTTAGCCTAGGACGATTAACAATGGCAATCTTTCCTATGTACTTTTGACAATTTTCACCACCACGATATCAATTCTTTGTATCTCTACGTCACTTCCTGGGCCGCATTCAAATCTAAATATGGCGTCAGTGTCAAATCCAGTATTAATTGTCCTAGGTTTAGCTATACGCTTCTTCTGGGGCTTTCTTTGTTCCTCCAGTATAGCATGCTCTTCTTCAGCGCTTATTTCACGCAGCTTACACTGCTTTGTGTCTCACATGTATTTTTTAGGCGTTGCATTACGTGTGGCATTAGCCTCGTTCCTAACGTGATTCTCCTCACTCTTGACCTGCTCTTCCGATCCCTTCTCCTCATTAACTCTTGACCCATGACACTAACTGGGTCGAAGCAACGATCACTATCACGCCCACTTCCGGAGACCATGGTGTAGGCCCCTGGGTGCACCAGTCCTTGGGCAACAGCCACATCATTGCATACCCTCCTCTCCATTTGTCTACGAGATTTTTGGGACACCACCCGCCTCATTTTCTCAGTATCCTTCACCTTCTCATCACCCTGCCTGACTTCCTTGACACCAACCACAGTGACCGCTGCACAAATGAAGGAAATGCCTTCGAGCACATCCGTCCCGAGGATCCCATCATAAGGTCGATCTGCGAAGGAGTGAAGCAGGAAATCAAAATGGGGCAATGCCCTTCCACGGATTTTAATATCCAATGTGACCTCCTGCTTGATATGGATACATCCCCCGTTCACTCCTCGTACCATCATATCGACCTCATGAATAGGGGGCTCCAATGACTGACGGAATAACTCTTCATCAAGAAATGGCACCTGCGATCTGGTGTCGACGAGCATGTCAATCAGCTGCCCTTGGATCGTTACTCCCACTCTGTACGAACGATCTTTTCCTCTCTTGAGCATGATTGGACCTCCCTCTTCTGGTGAGGCCTGGGCCGAATCATGCTGTTTGGCTTGCCGGCAATCTCAGGCATAATGTCCCTGGGCCCCACAATTAAAACAGGTAAGGTCCCTCTTGTTAGTGCAGGCCTTACCGCCCCCCTCCTTTTAACAATTTCTCCATCATTCCTCTAAGTTCCTTCAACTCTCGTTTGCAGGAGCACTCATGCTCCATCGGCTCAATTACCGCACTTGCTAAGCCTTTGGCACGTTTCTTAATACGTGACCCTACAGGCACATCATCATCCTCGGAGTCCAACAACCCCGATTCCACTTCAACGCCACTGCTCTCGCCATGGTGCCCGCGCCTCATTTCCTCTGACTCCAAGGAGCACTTGATTGCCTCTTCAAAAGTTTTGGGGGCTGTCGCTTTCAGCAATTTCTTATGGAGCAACAAGGTCCCATGACTGAATCGCTCCAATAGTAATTGTTCCCTTGAGGGCTCCATATTGGGGTTTGCCTGGATGAAACGGTCCATGGCCATCTGGAGTCGACCAGTATAGTCAAGGACCGTCTCCTTTCTCCGCTGAACGACGTCGTACAGCTCCTTTCCGTAATCTTTATCGATCTTCACTCGACCGAACAGATGGCCAAGCCTAGAACTGAACAAGGCATAGCTGTCGATGTTGAACAACTCCAATTCAACCGCTTTACGAGCAGCGTTCCCCTTTAATTTGGATTTAGCCACTGTTAACTTATCTCGTCGTTCCAGTGGGCAAGTGCCCTTATACTTTCTACGGCTTTTAAAAAACCAGAAACACTAATTCCCATCCCATCACCAAAGAAAGCCGGGACCGTGCCGGTATAACCGGCCATTTTGGGCTCAACCGCACCGTCACCATTTTTGCCAGCAGCGCCGTCGTTGGGCATGGTGTTGACAACTTATACAATTAAATACCAATTTTCCACAATCTCTCAACTTTTGTACTCCCCTGTCTGCTCCAAGCAATAGCTATGCCAAAGCTTTGCCACCCTGGCAAAATGTACAACTATAAATAACAGCCCTATATAAATCCGAATTCCAAAAATCCCTAAATGCCAGATTTGCGAGTCCCTGTTCAGGCGCCATTACGTGCATACTCCTAAGCGGTGGGGTGCAGGGGTTTTTGAACTCGCAGGGAATTGATAAACAAGAAAGGTACTACAGAGCTGAGTTATTCATAAGTTAATAATTTATTGCTATTAAACAATTTATAAAAACAACAAGTTTACAACAACTTAAAGGGTAACGGAAAATTTTAACAATATCAACATCTTAATAACGCCTGATGAAGGCCCCAGGGCCACAAAATACCCAGCCACCCTCGGATACACCTCTTTCTACAATGCCCTTTATTAGCTTAATACAACCTTATACAGGTATCTTTGTGCCATCTAAACAAGGACTAGTCAATTACCCTGTTGACACGGTATATCTTAAGCAATGTATTTTCTAACAGGTGTATATAAGCTGCGTGTTGATCTGCTTCACTATTCCTCACTGTGAGCGAAATAGTCATTCACTATACCGATGCTTCACGGCCGCAGGTGCAATGGGCCAGAACGCGTCATGCCCTCCTTTTTATTTATCTAACTCTCCCGTTTGGACGAGCACCGGGAGGAAGAAGGCGGTAATCCCCCCTACTTAAGTATTCAGAGTTTCTAACCAACGCGTCTCCAACACCTGTGCCCAATTAACCCTTCCTTTACGTGCGGCCCAAGAGAAAATGCGCAACTCATATACCTGCACCTATAAACGCTAATATTAGGGTGTACATTAATCATTAGCAATTAACATATACAAGGTTTCTTAGTTTGCACCATGGCTACTCTAAGGCATTCATTTTTTTGTTTTAAAACAAGCGCAATTAACAACTCAATCATACAGAGCGATGCACGTCTCAGTATCCTTCTGCCGAACTCATTACTTATTGTGTGGGCAGATCACTAGATCAGACAGCTGAGCGGCATTCAGATTTAGGCAGTCACAACTGTAGAACTTTATGTTAACCAGATCAGTTTCCCACATTAATCGTCAATTAACATTAAAGAATACAATAGAACGTTCTCACCAAGATGTCATCGCATTTGGGAACGTTTTCTTATCTTTGCAGGAAGACATAACATTGGAATATGGCTCAATGGTGGTGACTCGTTCTCAGCAGCGACAACGCATATCTTTTCTATGTTTTAGCATTAATAAGCTTTGCAAACAGTAACAGCACGCTATATTATTGTGATACATCCTGAAGCTTTACGATCAACTAACAATATCTTAAAACCATTTTGATCTCAGTAGATTTTACATACGGCCACAATATCGTGCCGACTTTTACTTTTTTTTTTCTTCTTCCCCTTCTACTCTAACAACAACATCTCATTTAATCTCAACTTCATTTAATCTCAGCACAACAAAACACTTATACACAACGGATACAGCATTTACAGCATCCAAAAGCTGACAACAATGAGCCGTTTAAAACTAATTTAAAAACGATTAAAATAAAACTTCCGACCCCACCACCAAATAACATAAATCCATCATTTCAGCCGTTAATAAATCCCCTCGCTTCAGATACCTCCGACGTTCTCATCGGGCCCCCCCCCCCCCCCCGTACTTCCTCATTCCCTAAGCTTGATGCAGCCGGCAAGGTGGCCGAGAGGGCTAGGACGTAGGCTTTCGAGTACTCGAGTCCGCCTGGTCGTGGGTTCGAATCCCGCCGTGGGCATGGATGTTTGTGTTTGTCCCGGGCTGCGTACTGTTATAACTTGTGTAAAAGGCGCAAAATGAGCTTAGTAGTCGACGCCAAAGTTTCTAATAAACCAAACCAACCTAAGCCCGATGCCATCGACCTTTTATCCATCCTGTCTGCAATTTCCTCACAAAACTACTTTTCCTTTAACAACACGTTCTATTCTCAACCTACAGGGTTGGGTATGGGCTTCCCACTTAGCAGCTTCTTATCTGAAGTCTTCCTACAACACCTCGAACTAACCTTCGTCACCCCCCTCCTTGCTAACTCCACTATCATCTCATATTTCCGATATGTGGACGACATCCTTATTATACACTACTGTTTATAAAAATCGCAACACCCTGATGGAATAGCCCAATCTGCATTAAATTTGGAGCATTTGCATATCATGGGTCAGAAAAGAAACCATTAGATTTTCAGGTCAATACAATGCGTTTTATTGTCACATTAGTATTGGGTGAAACCACCGTGGGATGCAGTTACAGCCTCTAAACGTCGTGGCATTGAGTCAAACAAGCTCTGAATAAGGGCCTGGGGAATGTCCTGCCATGCTCTGTCTACACGGGTATACAGTTCATCCACAGTTGCTGCTGCAGCAGTCTGACGAGCCAATCGATGAGCAACCCTGTCCCACACATGTTCGATTGGGGACATATCTGGTGAACGAGCAGGCCAGGGGAACAAGGGCGTCTGATGTGCTTGGAAAAAGGCGAGGACATTTCTGGCCACATGCGGTCGGGCATTGTCCTGTTGGAATACAGCGCCTGGAAGGTTCTACAGGAAGGGGATGACCTCGGGTTGCACAACTTCCCTGATGTACCGGTCACTGTTCAGATTGCCATGGATTCTGATCAGACGGGAACGGCCATGGTAACTGATTGCACCCCACACCATCACCCCTGGCGTTTGTCCTGAATGACGCTGCAGGATGCATTCTGGAAGGTCGCGCTCGCCACGATGTCTTCTGACTCGTATCCTGCCGTCATGGTGCTGCAAGTTAAACCTTGACTCATCCGAAAACACAACTTGTTGCCATTCAGCTTGCCACTGTTGGTGTTGATGGGCCCATTGCAACCTGAGGCGCCGGTGGTTTTGAGTCAAAGGAATCCGCAACAATGGTACTCGTGCCATCAATCCTCTGGAAATCAAACTGCGTCGTACAGTGCTAGCAGACATTGTCCTGCCTACTGTAGCACCCTACTGTTGTGCTAACACTGTGGAAGTGGCTGTACGATCTGCTACACACATGCGATAGAGGTGTCTGTCATCTCGCGGTGTCGTCGTGCTGGGTCTTCCTGAGCCTGGTCTTCGGTGTGCCCTGTTCTCTTCGCTCCACTGCCTCCATGCACGCATAATTGTCGTTGCATTACGTCCTACACGAGCAGCAATGTTACGATACGACCATCCCGCTTCACGCAGACCAATTATGCGTCCTCTTTCAAAGTCTGTCAGCTGTTGATATGGTACCCTTCGTCGTCGTCGAGGCATGGTGTTCTTTCAAGCAATTACTCTGAAAATCTAATCATTTATACTCTGACCCATTGTATGCAAATATTGCAAATTGCATATGGATTAGACCATTCCATCAGGGTGTTGCGATTTTTATAAACAGTAGTGTATATAATTGCCGTTCTTCTTCCCCCATTGACATCGCTGACACTTTCAACTCCTTCTTTCCCCATATCCATTTTACCTACGAAACAGAAGTTAACAATTCCATCCCGTACCTTGACATCCTCATTAGTAACAACCTCCAAATTAACAGTTTCTCGTTCACTGTCTTCCGTAAACCTACCACATCTTCTAACTTAATCCACCGTTCTTCCTCACCCCGTCCATAAGCACGCTTCCCTAAGCTTCTTCATTGACTGTGCCCTGAAGTTACCCCTCAGCCCCCCTTCCCGCAACTCCGAACTCCGTATCATCCACGCCCTCGCCCGTGTGAACGGCTTCTCGTCCTCTACGTTCTCCCGTACCCTTCAACACCACAAACGTGCCTTCCTTAGCCAGAGCCCCCCCTCCCCTGATATAACCAGGAAAAAGTGGGTTTCTCTATTATACCTCGGCCCCTATTTCTCCCGCCTCTCCAATTTCCTCTCTTCCCTTGCCCTCCAAGTTTCTTTCCATTCCCCTACCTCTTTTCTTCGTACCTTGCGCTCGTCTATCCTAACTGCATCTGACGATTTCTCCCGATCTGGAGTGTGCTTTCTGCGATAAGTTTTACATAGGCTTATCGACCAGTAACTTCAACGTACGTTTCAAAGAGCACGTCAACTTCTACGAGAAACAAGACGGTAATTCCCACTATGCCAACCATCTTGCCATATCCGGACATGCTTTGAAAACCCAAAACGAAGCGATGTCCATCATACACAAATGCAACGACCCATTCAAGACCGCGACACTTGAGTCAATCGAGATATTTAAAGCCAAGAGGTCTACCCCAGCCTCCTCCTCAATTGCCTAACGTATTTTGATGTATATGCTATACTTGACTTAGTTTCCGACCTTGTATAATGTTTTTACTTTTTTCAGATATGTTTTATATAATTTTACTCTCATTCTCTTTTGTAAATCCTCTTGTCTTGTGACAACCGGATGTTTTCTTTTCAGTCCACGATTTGTTTGATTTTCTCTTTTATCATTTTATTCATTGGATGTCCCTTTAGTATTTTCTGTTATTGGTTCACACTTCTGTAATTCCATTCTCCAATCTCTTTGTTTATTCTGTACCTTGATTCTGTATATAAAGGCCAGCAAACCTCTTGTTGTGTTATCCTTGATAAAGCAGGGAATAAATGGCTTAACTAGTTTGTTTTTTTTTCTTCTTCCCCTTCTGCTCTAACAACAACAACATTTCATTTAAATAACTCTGAAATTCCTTGAATCTCAGACAAACTAAACACTTACACACAAGGAGACAGCATTGTTACAGCATCCAAAAGCAGACAATAATGAGCCTTTTAAAACAACTAATTTAAAAACGATTAAAATAAAACTTAGCTTAAACAAACTCTTGCAAAGCTTAGAACAGTATTTTACTTAACAGACCTAAAGCATGGAGAAGTAACTATAGCATTCCCCTATTTGCATCGATTGTACACTTTATTTAACCCTTAAATACTACACTGGGGTCTATAAAACCCCATTAGAAGTGGATGTTCGCAATCTACACTAGATGGCGCCGCTGTTTTGCGATGTCACTCCTTGTATTCTCAAATAACGCAATTAAGATCAACATGTGAAAATTTGGTATCAATGTGGTGAAAAATTTCCAAGTAAATGCATTGTTGGGGGTCCATTAGACCCCAGTGTAGTACTTGTGTGAGTATTTTTTATCTTTGAAATATTTTTCGTTTGTTGAAAATTTGAGATATACATGTCATTTATTGAATTATGTTGTATTAGGCTTAGTAAATGATGGCATCGACTTCATGTTCTATAAATCTTGATTCATTGAGCACTGATGAATTGAGAAAAATATTGTGTGATGAAGTGAATTCTGATGAAGATGTATGTTTGGACACAGAAGAAGAAGATGAAGAGGAAATACAATTCTCTGAGGAAGGTGTGTTCAGTGTATCAGAAAGTGATTCTGCCACTGAATCGGAAGAGACTCAAATTTCGGGTGAGCCTTCTGCAAAAAGACAGCGAAGAGCAGGTGAAATCCAAATGAAAACTTCTCGTCACAAAGTATCGTCGTCCACCTGGAACATCAATGTTCGTGTTTGATCACGAAAAAATTTTGGTATCTTTTGCTGCCAAAAAAAAAAACAAACTTGTTCTGTTGTTGTCTACCATGCACACTGGTAAAACAATATCAGATCAAAACTCAAAAGCCGGAAATCATAGAGACATACAACAGTTCCAAAGGCACACAACGAACTCCCGACGAACACAACGATGGCCACTATGCCTTTTCTATGGCATGCTCAACATTGCAGGAGTAAATGCCATGATTGTGTACACTGCAGTTGCCACAAAGCCAAAAAACAGGCGATTGTTTCTACAAAACCTTTCAATGTCGTTAGTGCAATCATGGCTTCAGAAGCGACGAAGCATCCCAACTTTGAGAAGGTCTGTTCAATCAGGCATTGATGCTATGATTAAAAGTCCAGCACAAAATCAAAGTGTAAGCATAGCTGAGCATCAGAAAAAAAGATGTCAATTCTGTCCACGGAGCAAGTATCGAAAAACTCGCTTACAATGCAATAAGTGCAAAAAGTTTATTTGTGATGCGCACAAAGTTGCCACTTGTCCCTCTTGTGCATAAATTTGTTATAATAAAATGTCTTAAGGCATAAAATAAAGTTCAATAGCTACAGTATCATATATAAAATAAAGTGTCGTTGTGTGCTTTTTTTATCCATTTTTAGCAATTTAAAGATATGGGGTCTGATGGACCCCAGTGTAGTAACAACGTCCCTTCAATCGAAGTGTAGTAATTAAGGGTTAAAATCACTGTCGCAATATTTCCCATAAAAATTAAACAAAAACACTGTAGATTAAGGGAAAAAAAAAAAAACGTTTTTTTCCCCCTTAATTTGTGGTAGGGATTCTCAAATGGGTGAGCCGCAGTACAGCTATGCATTGTGAAACTACATGGCTGTGCTGCGAGAAAAAAAATTAAGAAAAAGTGTGCCAAGACAAATAAATGTTTTTTAATAATAAAGGTACATTCCATAGCTTGCTTGAGCTTTAAAGCGACGCTTGAGAATTCCGCAAATTCTACCTGGGAGAAAAAAAGCAGCTTGCAGTTTGCTTATTTTAAAGCAAAAACTAGCTTTGAAGGTATCCCATAGCTAAAGTGTCTCGCGAGAAATCGCAGCCAGGAATTCAAAAACACATGGCGCCACTCAATGCATGGAAACATTTGTTACAGAGAAGAAGTTTAATTTTAATAAGCTATTGATAATTAATCGTAAAAGTATTTTGTAAAACAAAAAACATTTCCACTTTAGCGATACGTGATATTTATTTTTATTTTCGCTGACGCTACAATAAACGGAATAAATAAAATAAAACAAAACCAATTAAATTTAAATAAACAGAACTCTTAATTAATTAAATAAACTTAAGTAATAAATAAAGTAAAATAATGTACAAATTAATAAAATAAAAATGAGCAAAATAACATTTAAATATACATAATAAATTCAATAAAGAATATAAATTCATTAATGAATATAATGTACAATAAATGAATAAAATGAAAATAAAATAAAAATAAATATAAAATAACAAATTAAAAGTTATATAAAATTAATTCAATCAAATTTAATAAAACAAACAAACAAACAAACAAATAAATAAATAAATAAATAAATAAATAAATAAATAAATAAATAAAATAAATAAGTAATTAATAAAAAAAATTTAAACCATAGTATAATACTCAAAGAAGAAATAATTATAAATATTTCTTTTATTAAATAATTATAAACTGAAGATACTCATTAAACAAATCATGAATACAAAGGAGAAAAGGGAAACAAATACAATTTGTGGAATTCTTCCTTCACTTTTCTCCTTTGTATTCACACACTCCTCATGACCCCATGCACGCACCCATTACTGTCATGAGAGAAAGGCTTGTACTGCGCATGTGCTCGGTCATTTCAAAGCTGCTAGTAGATATCCGCTTGAAGCGAAAAGCAGCTTTAAAATCAAAGCGCTTTACGCAAATAGCGCATATCAGCTTCGTGTTTAGGATAGCTTTAGCTTCAAAAATCAAACGCAAAAAGCTAAAAGCGAAAAGCTTGAAGCAAAAAGCGAGCTATGGGAAGGCACCTTAAGAGTCATACGAAAACTTTTTCCTCCTACTACAGGAAAGCGATTGTATTTTCATTCCGATAAATATTAAAATTAAGTATTTTTATTTCATTAAGTATTAAAAATATTTCATTTTCTTCTCTCTCGAAAATGGCAACAGCAATTTCAATGGGCTCGGGATAGCGATAATTTTTATTACTACAGTAATCAGGTAAGTAATTGCCATGTTTATTTTCAAATTAGCCACGTTAGATTGCTCCATGAACTATCTAATCATCTATTCTGCAGGTCGATTTCGCTTCAGTCTTCAAGTCAGTCAGTTTTTGCGTTCGACACTTCAACTCAGATCAGTTCAGATGCTAGTCAGAAAATCGTCATAGATCACATGGCCTAGTCAGATCTGACTCAGTCAGATTTGAGTTGCCGAAAACGTCTAATCTCTACCAATTGGGCCACTGTGAACATGGTGCAACATGACTGTCTTCAATGTACTAGAGAGTACTAGTAGCCGAAGTGGAAGCCTGATGATAGGGCAAGCAACTAGCTCGTATGTTGAATCTTGGTCACGGAATGTTTAGTTTTTGCTTTTCCATCTTGATTTAACTATTCATCTAGGGTTGCTGACTTGTTTTTAGAACAAAAAAAAAAAAATTGAAAGACTCCCAAATAAATTATCAGCAGCTTCTTTGATAGCTCTTTGAGACAAAAATTTCCCTTGTGTGAATATCATTTGTTACTATAAATAAACATGTTAAATCATACCCTTAGAACTATAAACTTCTATTTGCAATATAAAACTTCTAAACTTCGTGCTAAATAAACTTCTATTAGTGAAGACTGAAGTTAATGATTCAAGCAATTACTCTGAAGATAAAACCAAAAATAGATGAGAACAGAGTACGACTCCAGTGATCCTGCTAGCCTATTTTAGGAGGGCGCTGTGCCCTGCCATGAGAGTATTGCACCCTGCCACGACAGTAGGGCACTCGTTCCCAAAAACATTGCTTTAGCTAAATTATTTACCCATTTAAGTAGATATTTTATTTACAATGGTTAAACACAGTCGAACCCGAATAACTCAAACTCAGATACTTCAAATTCCCGGTTATTCTAATTCAAATATCCTCTGAAAATTCAAATATTCTAAGTCCCAGAGCATTTAATTCAATAGAAAATTCACTCATTAACTCAAACAAATATTTTAATAAATCCCGGATAACTCAAAGAAATTTTGGTTTTAGTGAATAGGTATTCCTAAATTTAAGGAAAACCTATCTTAAAAAAACAAGCTTTGCCTGTTGAAACTTTATTTCATTTTTCAACTTTCATTTTTACATCCACATGACAAAGGAAAACGAGGCAGGAATCTTTCGCAGTCACTGGCAGCCATAGTGAAAATCAAAACTTAGCGTGAGCACAAAATTGATTGTGGTCATTCAGTGGGAGAATATTTAGATGTAGTAATTGATGACGACTGTGCGTTCATTTTTAGAGGAAGTGTCCATGTAGACCATAAAATTTCATTACATGAATGATCGCAAACGAGTTTTTAGAAGCAGTCATACACTTCTGATTGGCCGTTGCCATTTTGATTTCGAAACTTCACTGTCTCATTGCTTTGTCGATGTAAAAGTAACAGAAATTCGAGAAAAAAGTAACAGAAATTCTCTGTAAAGTTTCAAATATAAAACATTTATACATATATCATAAACATCATCAGATGAAAAATAAATGGATAAAAATCACCAAGAGATGCCTTTAGAAAATTTTTACAAATCGGAAGCCATGCCAAAACCGCATTGGAATTGATTTTGTGTTGGAACGGACAATATTTTAAAGGGTCCGTGCTGTATTTGTATATAGATCTCATTAAAACTAATCAAATTCAAAGAAATATTGTGAATATCATGTAATCTTTGTAGTGGTCATGTAGCCTAGTTTTCGACTTACTGGTTAACTCAAAAACCTGATAAGTTAAAATCTTTGTGTGCTCCGCTGACAATTTGAGTTATCAGGGTTCGACTGCAGTTTTCAAACACATTTTTCTAGACATATAGATTTGAGCATTATTGAACATCTTTAACTTTTGGATTTGGCTGATCTTGAAAATATCCCGTCCATTTATGGGATATCAAATATACAAGCAATAGCGAAACATTTTGTAGATGAAGAACAGCTCCTAAACGAGTGGCAAGTTTTCTAACCTTAATACAAAACTTAAAAATGGAAGACAGATCGTTAAAAGCGATCGTCAGATTTATTTTATGGATCTAAAAATGTGAATCAGGGATTAATAAATTTCTTTCCTAGTTTAGCAAAAATATATGCTACTGTTACTGTCATTTCATTAAGTACTGCGGCAGTGGAAAGAGTTTTCGCTCAAATTAAATTAATAAAAACAACCCACAGAAATGCACTGAAAGAGGATACACTCAAACATATTTTATGTATTAAATTAAACTGTGATATAGATCTATTTAATGAAATTTTACCATTTGCAGTAAAAGAATAGTTTAAAACTAAATATACAAGAATTAATTAAACAGGTGGTGGCCTTACAGTATAACAGAGGGACATCAGGAGTTCCAACTAGTTTCGCCATTTATTCCCGGCTTTGTCAAGGATATATACAGCAAGAGGCATGCAAGCCTTTATATACAGAACAGCAGTACAAATTATGCAAATACATGAACCAATAGGATACAAAAGAATTAAAGAGGAAATAATTGCCAATAGGATAAATAGAATAAGCACAGATTTTTAAATTATAATGGCCAATAGAATAAAAAGAGTGTAAACGCCAATTTTGTAAATTATACAAAAAGAAAATATACAAAGGGATGGTGCGCGTTTAAGCGGACCGAAAAGAGAACTTATCCGGTCGTCTGAGGACAAGAGGATTTACAGAAAATAAAATAAACAGGCAAGAAATAACGAAATGCAAAAGAAAATATAAACCATAATAAAGAAACAGAGGGGGGGGGGGGGGAGGTCAATTAAAGATGGATAAAGTCAATGATTTCATAGCCGCCAACAATTTTGTCACCCTCCCTTCCGACCCCACCTCTAAGTATCACAAATCCATTTTTTCCGTCGTCAACAAACCCCCACGCTGCAGATACCTCCGACGCCTCAACCCACCTAACCCTCGCCCACTCAACCTTAACGCCCTAGTCAAGATCCATAAACCTAACATGCCTATACGCCCCGTCGTTAACTATTCCCCAGCTCCTGCCCACCTCGTTGCCAAATCCCTTTCTACCTTCCTCTTTAACCTGAAAATCCTCCCTAATACTTACAATGTATGCAATTCCCTAACCCTTACTGAGTCCCTTTCTTCCATCCACACTGATGAGCACCTCTCCCTTATGTCCCTTGACATCACCAAATTATACACTAACATCCCTGTCACCCCCACCCTTTCTATCCTACAGCGTCTGTTACTTGCTGTGTCTTTCCCTAAACCCGATACTATTGACCGACTAGCTATCCTCTCTGTAATTTCTTCCCAGAACTATTTCTCCTTTAACAACTCTTACTATTCCCAACCCACAGGGCTAGGAATGGGGTTCCCACTCAGCAGTTTTCTGTCTGAGGTTTTCCTACAGCACCTGGAATTAACACACGTCACCCCCCTCCTCAATAATTCCTCCGTCATCGCATATTTCTGATATGTCGATGACATCCTCATCCTTTTTGACTCCCGATCCACTACTCCCACTAATATTGTTAATACCTTTAACTCCTTTTCCCCACATATCCAATTTACTTTTGAACAAGAAACTAACAG
The DNA here is from genome assembly GCA_023313115.1 of Rhysida immarginata. Taxonomy (NCBI): domain Eukaryota; kingdom Metazoa; phylum Arthropoda; class Chilopoda; order Scolopendromorpha; family Scolopendridae; genus Rhysida; species Rhysida immarginata. The sequence goes on from JAHWFO010037430.1 coordinate 3,463,777, forward strand.
ATCCATCCCTTTCCTCGATATCCTCATTACCAACAACCCCCACACTAACCGCCTCTCCTTTTCCGTCTTCCGTAAACCGACCACATCCTCCAACTTAATACACCATTCCTCCTCACACACCCCCCACCCACAAACAAGCCTCATTAAGATTCCTAAATGACCGTGCCCTGAAGCTCCCCCTCAGCCCCCTATCCAGATCATCTGAACTCCGCATAATCCAGAACCTCGCCCATGCCAATGGATATTCGACCTCCATGTTCTCCCGTAGTCTTCATCGCCGCAGACGGGCCCTCTTCTCCCCCTTCCCTCTTGTTTTGCCCCTTCCCAAGAAATGGACATCCTTATTGTATCTGGGCCCTAATTTCTCCCAGCTCTCTAACTTCCTGTCGTCCCTCGGCCTTCGAATATCTTTTCGTACTCCTACACCATCAGCCCGCATCCTGAACCCACCCGCCGTCGTCACCACCAACAAATATTCCCAATCCGGAGTTTACCGCCTGAATTGTGCGTTTTGCGACAGATTCTATGTAGGATTATCGACCCGCAATTTTGCAGTACGATTCAAAGAACACATTGACTCGTATAGAAAAGGAGATCATATTTCCCACTATGCAAACCTCCTCGAAGATTCCAGACACGCTTTAAAGACACAAGAAGATGTTATGTCTGTCTTACATATCTGCAATAGATCAGAAAAAACTGCTACCCTCGAAGCGATCGAAATATTCAAGGCCAAGAAGCCCTCCCCCCACCTGCTTCTCAGTTGTCAAACAGACTTTAATGTGTATGCAATACTTAACTCTTTATCTGATCTGTTATGATTCCTTGTTTTTTGTTTGTTTGTTTTTTTTTCCCTCCGTTTCTTTATTATGGTTTATGTTTTCTTTTGCATTTTGTTATTTCTTGCTTGTTTATTTTATTTTCTGTAAATCCTCTTGTCCTCAGACAACCGGATAAGTTCTCTTTTCGGTCCGCGTAAACGCGCACCATCCCTTTGTATATATATATATATATATTTTTTTTGTATAATTTATAAAATTGGCGTTTACGCTCTTTTTATTCTATTGGCCATTATAATTCAAAAATCTGTGCTTATTCTATTTATCCTATTGGCAATTATTTCCTCTTTAATTCTTTTGTATCCTATTGGTTCATGTATTTGCATAATTTGTACCGCTGTTCTGTATATAAAGTCTTCCATGCCTCTTGCTGTATATATCCTTGACAAAGCCGGGAATAAATGGCGAAACTAGTTGGAACTCCTGATGTCCCTCTGTTATACTGTAAGGCCACCACCCGTTTAATCAATAGGAACAGTATTATGATCCACCCTTCTACCGATAGAAGAATTGCCTTATATTTTGTATTTATGTTTTATTAAGGAATAAAGTATTGATTTCCTAATGTAATGGGTCTATATATAATTTCATTCCACTTTGAGCCTTGCCCCTGCCTCTCGCCTCCCTTCACCATGAAATGCCTTGACATTACATGAGGCCCTCTTGCTGCAATTGTCACCCTGTCCTCTGTCAATTCTAGTGGGAGCACTGCAACTCTCAACAGAAATTAGTAGCTACAATCTCCTTGTCATTTTTTTTCCAAAGTGACGACACTCGAACTCACTGAACCCAGCCCAAAATGACTCAACAAAGAATTGACTGGAAGAGCAGCAAATTTCAGTCCCAAACTGGCCTGAAAATAGTCCAGAGGTGAATTCAGGAAGGTAGCCGGCTCGCTACAGCTAGGTGGGCTAGCTTAGCCTTTTTGACTAGCTCCGCCCGTCCGTAGCCGGCTACGTTTTTAAGCGAGCTTCTCAAAAGTTGGCTACGTTGGTCACTTTCAAGATGGCTGCGCCCACTGAAGCAAACGTTCATGAAACTATGATCGAAACACGAATCATTGTCAACGGACATGAATTTATTTTACACAACAGCGACGAGATATTTACGGCTAAGTCAAGGAGAGATTGTAGTATTCAATATTTTCTTACTTGTGTATGACTAATAAAATGTTTAACTTTTATTTTGAGATAATTAACTTGTCGTTGATTTTATTATTGAATTAATGAACAATTAGAGCTTGCAACAGAAATTAAGCAAAATAAAGCAGAATTTTTTTATTCTTTCCCATTCGTTCACCCTTTTTTCATCCCTTCATTGTTTCTCTTCGATTTCGATCTTCGATGTCTAGGCCCTAGTCTAGCAGTGGCCCTAGATCGTTCAAATACGCTACAGCTAGATCGCAGTGTATCACGTGACGGCTAGGAGGCAATACCTCTAGCCATACCTTCCTGAATTCACCTCAGATGTAAACCAGAAAATGAAAGAGTAAAATTCTAGCACTTATATCAAACAGTGTAAGAGATTTACTCAATATAGTGCAAGATGTTGGATTTTGGAAAACCGACGCAAGTGTTGCTTCTTCAGAAAAAAATAACCATGAGGTTGTAGCTACAAATCCTATTTGTATTCACGAGGTCATATTCCCTTCTCATTCATTCCTAATAAAACATATTGACTTACAGATAGCATCAGAGTAAGAGATTACAGTGAATCCTCCAAGTTATTTATAGATAATGAAATACATGGGGACAAATGCACAGTTGTTCACATGAATTCATTATTATCTGACGTGAGTAAGAGTTACAGAGTGAAAATATAATCTAAGATCCACACTGTAGCAATATGAAAGAAAAAGGATTTAATGACCATTAAAAATTTTGGTAAATACAACTTTTTCCACTATTATAGAAATAATGGTAAATACCGTTAATTAGTTCTCCTCATCTACTCCTGGTTTCATCATATCCACAGTTTAATTCAGTTTAATTCTCCTATTTATTGAGGCGATCTAATGTTTAATTCAGTTTAATCACTGCCAGATGAGCCGGAGAAGAGTGAAAGTCGCAATTTTTCACTTTTATAAAGATGAAAAGTTAGAGTTTATTACTGTAACTTGAATAGCTTCTGACCGAACGGGACCCTTTCCTTGTTCAACCGTAGTAATGAAGATTATCTTTTTCAAAGAACGTTTAATGGAGTAGTGGTTGGTTTTCCTTCGCTATCTCGTCGTAACTTTGGAATTTATTATCTGTTAAAAGAAAAAGTGTACATAGATATAGATAAACTGATTATACCAGAGGTGGAAACTCCGTAGCGCAGCGCGTCCGTTGGGCAGACGGTTGGACCACTAGGTGGCGAAGCGTATTGACCAAAGAACGTAAATCAGGAAGAAGTGACCGTGGCGTCGGAACCTTTGATATTAATGTAACGCCTGCAAGACGATCAGACTTGTGGCGCCATCGCACGCCTAGTAGTTGTCATTAAAAAATATTACATTGCAATGAAAGCAAAATGTAACAATAAAAATTAATTCTCAAATTATTTATTGGAATTAAAAAGTAAATTTTGGAATTTATTTTTATCTAAGCTGTAGTAAAAATGCAGCATATTTTCCAGGCGACAAAAAAAAAACTTATTATATTAAATCTTTCGCGAGAAAATTTACATCAATTTGGCTTTTTTACACAAATATTTTTTCTTAACCAAAGATATAGTTCAGGCATATAAATGACAAGTAAATTTAAAATACGGTATACATTTGATTCTCAATTTTCGAATAAAGATATTTATTTTATTTATTTTTTTGCTTTGGAGTAGTTTTTTTTTTTTTTTGTCCGGATAATACAAAAACATGAAGAAATTCATTCTTAAAACGTTACACAATTTGAGATTTTTATTGTAAAAAGGAAAAAAATGGTAGAAAAAATATATTTTGGATTTATGCTGTGTTTTGATTTAAATAATCTTCAGGACATTGAAAAAAATAGAAGTCGGTTTCAACTTGAGAATTTTTTTTCCCGATAACAATAACTAAAATAACTAAGTACAGTCGGCAGCAAAAGTTCTTAGCCACCTTCCATTAATTTTCCAAAATTAAACATTAATTTTCCCTTTAACAATTCCGGTAAAAAGTTTTTCTTGGCGTGTATTGATTATTTCGGGTATGATCATTTTGGTGCACGTGAATTGTTTCTTTTTACCGGAATTGTTAAGGGGAAAATTAATGTTCAATTTTGGAAAATTAATGGAGGTGGCTAAGTACTTTTGCTGCCGACTGTACATCATTATAAGAATGGTAAGTATATGAAATATTGACATATGAACGATTAGAAGAGTATGAAAAGAAATATAAATTGATATGAGCGTGACGTATGATAATATGTAGCAGTTGAAATAAAAGCCAATAATAATAATAAATAAATAAATAAATAAATAAATAAATAAATAAATAATAATATTTATTAGAAAATGGGTCTTTGAAGGGTTTTTTCACGCCCGACCTCCGATATCAATCAGATAGATTTTACGTTCTTTGGTGAAAAGGCAGCATTAGAACAAATAAAAATATTACAAATTTAAACTTCCTTTTGGTAATTCATTATTTCTTTGAATATAATAAATAAATGTATATAAAAATATATATTTTTATAATTTAATTTCATCTATGTGTATTAACTTTTTCTATTAAGTTTTTATGAAATTTAAAAAATAACAATCATAAATTGTTAAAAAATTATCATTTATTATTATAATAAATTAATACAATATTACGTAAAAGTATATGCACAGTTTATCCTAAGCAAATATGCATTAATTATTTTATTTCAAATATTTTATGATGAAGTTATCCAGTGAACAAAATAAAAATTAAAAAGCACAATAAAATGATTTTTTAATACATATTTTATTTTTCCCAGGTTAAACGAGAATTTTTACCATAAGAGGTTGAATATCAAACAATTTAAATACGATTTTATCACATTTTTAAAAAATTTGTTTAATTCTAAAAAAATTATCAAAATATAACTTTTTATCATTGAGAATGCTTGGAGGAATTTAATGATACGCACTAGCCGTTAGAGTCCGCCACTGATTTATGACGTGAACATGACGTCACACGCGTTACATGTTTTCCCCCGAACGGTCACTTCTTCCTGATTTACGTTCTTTGGAGCTCCTCAGAAACTTTAGATGACTGCGCATGTGCGTGCACTTGAAAATTTAACCTGAGGCGGGTTCTTTATCTTAGCGGCTTCGTCAGCCGGCTGACACTGACATCAGGTGATGACGTCATATCATTGTTTTAGCCTAGCGTTATTCTTGATTTTCCATTCGATGACGTCATCTTTGAGGTGTCTCTACCAGCTGGCTGGCAAATCCGGCTGAGATAAAGAACCCGCCTCTGTTCTCTGCTACAAATGCCAGGACTAAGTGATCGAGATATTCAAGAAGCTAGTTTTTTTTGTTGTTGTTATTTTGTTTTATTTAGTCAGTTTGGTATTAAAAGGATACATATTTTATATTTTAAATTATATTTAAAAGATGGAGTTAAATCATTGGAATAAAATGCTGAAATTAAACTTTATTTTTTTGCAACTTAACATTGTACATTGAGAATTAAATGAGCCTTAAATTTAAAAATATTAATATAAATTAAGAAATGAACTAAGCAAAGTGGAAAAATTTTAATTGTCTTTTTACTTAAAAGTTTTCGCGTTAATTTATTAGAAATTATTAAATTATTATTCTAAGATTAATAATAATTGATGATTACTAATTAATAGCACCTATTCAGGAGAAGGCTTTTCTAAAGTAATTTTATTTTTACACAATTTTTTTTTGCTGTCATTAACGAAATGTCTTTAATTCATTAATGAAGGAAGTTATTTTTTTTATTAGCAGAGCATGGTCAGCTTCTATGAATGATTTCACGCTAAAAATTTCTTCCACGCCTTAACATTTCTTACTAGAATTTTTGGCGTCGCTTAGGTCATTTTGCGCTTTTTTTTTTTTTTTTTTTTTTTTTTTTTACACAAGTTATATCTGTACGCAGCCCGGGACAAACACAAACATCCATGCCCGCGGCGGGATTCGAACCCACGACCAGCTGGCCTCGAGAACTACGCCATAGTCTAAGAATGAACTATGACTACGCCCTAGCCCTCTCGGCCTATCTTCCTAGTTTTCGCTTCTACTAAGATTTGATACTCCCGCACTTAACATTTTTTCGAAGAGAGCCGCGAATGTCAGGACTGTAATTGTAGTAGAATTCATCAAGAAGCTACAAAAAAATTGAAGGCTAGAAAATTATAGTTTAATAATTTGTAATAAATTAACGTGAAAAATTAACGGACCAAGTGTACATTCTTATATGTAGCTTACTCCTAATAAAAACAAAATTGAAAGTTGTTTATTTTGTTAGTTCGTTTCTTATTTTATCTTAATATTGTAATAAATTAACGCTAGTTAGTGCTAATTGTATATAAAAAGAAAACAAAATTTAATTTCGAATTTTATTGTAATGATTTAATTCGAAAATAAAGAAGATAGAATATATAATTTAATATATAAAATATTCATCCTAACAAACACCACTGAAAAGGAGCTATCTATTAATACTAATTTATTAATAAATTAATGTGAAAAATTATTAAAATTTTATTAAAAAGAAAATTATAAGTTATTCCACTTTGTTTAGTATATTTCTTATTTTATCATTAACTAGTTTATCCTAGAACGATTAATACTATTATAATACAATTACACGTATTAATCGTCCTAGTGGCGAAGCGTCGCGGTCAATCAAACTTAGCCCTAGCGGTTAAAACCAAACGCATCCCATCGCTTCAGCGCATGCGCATATAGGGTGTGGCTAAAAGGTGAAATAGGAGCCTACAGAAGCAGTCAGAAGCGGGGTTTCTGTGGTGATTTTAACAATGGGAAAGCAGACCCTTTCTCACTGAAAAGTTTACAAAATGTTCTCTTTCTTAAATTAATTTTCTGTTTATACGGTATCTTTATTTTTTAATAAATTTTTACATGCATTAATTATTTTATTTTTAAAAAATATAATGCTCGTAGTCTTTTGACATTATCTAAAATTTATAATTAACATGATAGTTAAAATTCGATCAGTCAATAAAATGTACAATTAATAATATAATTAAAATACATTTAATTTATAAACAATAAATAAAATAATTACAATTCCATCCATTCCAAATTAGCAACGCATGGTCTAAATAGCGTGTTGCTAAATCAAATAATTACAGTTCCATCAATTCCAAAATGAGATCAATTTCTACAATAATTAACAATAATAAAAATAGAAAAGAAAATAAAAGTTGAAATAAAAATAAATAAATAAAAAATAAAATGAAAATAATAAACAACAACAAAAAAACAATAAGTATTTTTACAAGGTTATTAAACATTTCTATATAATTTAAATTTAAAATGAATTTAGTCTCCTTATAATGGGGGAAATCGTGAAATAATAAAAACAAAATTAAAATTAAAGTCACCAATCTTGAAGAAACTTGGGAGATGAAAAAAAACTCAAGGATGAAAAAAAGGAAAATAAGTGATGTATAATAGTTAAGAAGAGAATAGTAAAAAAGACATCACAAAATAACAAAGGGAATAAATGATACGAGGCCTTTCGGTCATTTTATTTACAAAGACCTTCTTCAGGTATAAAAATTTTTTTGAAAGTATAACTGAATTCTTCTCTCAGTAAAAGATAAGAATATAAGTTTAAATAGATACATTGTTGAGAGGTATTATTACATCAATTGATAGTTTACATTTAATCAATTATAAATAACAATATACAAAAATTCTTTGATTATAACAATTTAAAATGATCAAACTAAAGATGTAAACAATCAATTGATGTAATAATACCTCTCAACAATGTATCTATTTAAACTT
>JAHWFO010037430.1:3486551-3501745 GCA_023313115.1 Rhysida immarginata
GAATAAAAAATAAGATATAATAAACAAAAATAATTAAAAAAATAATAGATAAAATCAAAAGGTAATTTATTTTGATTTTATCTATTATCTTTTAATTATTTTTGTTTATTACGTATATCCGTTCATAATTTAATTAAAACAATAGAATTACTCAATTTGGCAGGCTTAATGTCGCTCATTTTTTATCTTAGTTTATATAACCATTTCGCAGTTTATTTCTAGCATGAACACTTTCCAGATCAACGAAATATTTCCAACTTATTTTATTTTTTAGAATTTTTACACAAAAATAAACGTTTATAGTCATGTAATCTGCTGCTTGTTTTTGCCCTCTTCTGTCATGGCCGCTCTTAGTACACTGTTAATCAGTTTTGCGGCGCTGTAAGCAGTCGGTCTGCCACTCTATGTATTCTATCTCGTTGGATCCAACACGTAACCATGGAGGTAAGAATAAGAAAGCGGTTAGAGCCTACCTCCATGCACGTAACTAACTTCTAATAAAAGCGGTTAGAGCCTGAGTTGCATGAACCAATGAGCGTGAAGAAAGATTTTGACGTCACCAATAAAATAAGTACTGACCATTAAGGCTGGTTTCCATTTAGCGTCGGCGTCCTTTTTTGCAATCGTCGCCTGTGAGACGCGCCCTGATTAGCACGCGAGCGCGGTCGTTTTCCATTTAGCGACTTTAAACCGTTATCCTGAATCTGATCTGATCTGATTGGTCGAATCGCTGCAAACAATTGTCACTCTCTTAAAGTGATGGAAAAAGAAGATATCAACCACTCCCGTCAAGTTTACGCTTTGAATTTATTACTATATCATTTTTACTTAATAAATAAATGATTCACGAAATTTTTATAACCTCTTTATTAATAAATTGACGAGGGAAAAGTCGCGAGAACCCGTGTCGGCGAACAGCAGCTACGGCAGCCATGATTCTCCATCTGAATCGGCGAAGACAACTACCCAGAATCCATAACGAAGTAGATCGCACCTGATTGGCTAGATCAAAAAGACGCCAAAAGATCTAGCCATGCCCAAGGCGTGGCCTACGTGATAGATAAAGGCCTGCTCATTCGCTGTGAAATCGTGTAATCAGGGGCAGCTGCTGGAAGTGCTTCCTACTGGAGACCTCTACCGGCAAAAAGCGAACTGTTATGTCTTTCTGTCGGTAGAGGTCTCCAGTAGGAAGCACAAGCACGGTTGTTCTAGGAGGCCGTGGCGCAAGTCCTCAAGCAACGTTGCCAATTTGGCATTTTTTTTCATGCGCTTGTCCTTTTTAGACATTATTAATAAAAACTAAACAATGCAGAAAACAATAAAAACATGGATAAGCGCTTTTAAAAAAAATACAATATAAATAATTATTATTAAAAACCTTTAATACAGGATAAAAATACAAGTACATACAATTTAATGTTCATAATAATCGGAATATCTTCTAATTTTATCTTGTAAAAAAACTTCTTTTTACGAATTTTCAAATTTTGTAAATTTATTTTTTAAGTATTTTATTTGTAAACTCGACTTTCCAATATAAGCCAATAATGGCTTCTGTAAATGCCAGATTTTCTTTGTATATTTCATCAAATATTATAATAAATTTTAATTATTATTATTATTATTATTATTGTTGTTGTTGTTGTTGTTATTAAAGTTGAGTAAATCTATAAGAATAGATCCCAACTCCCATAAATGTCGTATGTGCTAAAGCCCTGACGTAATATATGAAATGTTAATACTCTAAATTCCCTCTAGGTGTCGCCAGTAGGAAGCACATACTAATGCAGGAAAGCCCAACCTGACTTATTTCATTTGCTACCATTGTAGAGAAGACGAATGAGCAGGCCTTTATCTATCACGTAGGCCACGCCCAAGGTAATCTAGAATAACAGGTAGGTCCAGTTTGTCAGAAGTGCTTAACGCGCATGCGTATTGTGACGTCACTGGAATACTTATGGCTTTACTTCCGGCGTGTGCGGTAGCCATTATTCTGGTCACAAAAGAAAACGTTTTCACATAAAAAAACAAAACTCTTACGTTGATTTCTGAAGAAACGTTTATTTGTAAACTTACTATTTTATAAATTAAAAGGTATTTCCTAATGCCTGCATAAATAAAGTTATTAAGAAATAATATCGAAATTATCATCTGTCTCTTAACTGCCAACGGTTCCGACGAATCAATTTCGAAATCTTAACGAGGAATGATAACTAGGCCTAATGATAATGAGAAATACGTTATCGTCCTTGTCTCTGTGTTCGCTTAACTATCCGCACATTGCGCGATGAGTGAACATGAGACCAAGATAAATGATTTTACATTTTAAAAACACGCACTCCCCTTCTAACGAACTGATATATAATCCTTTTTCTATTTAGTCTCAGTAAATTTCACTTACCTTGGTCGCATGATCAGTTATCGCGCGATGTGCTGATAGTTAACATCAACCCTGTATTCACATTAAAAAGATAATACGTAAGTACATTTTACAATAATTATAAATTACGTAAGTCCCTTCATATAATGGCATTATTATTTAATTAAAATATATAGTATAAAGAATGAGAATTGTGAAGGAAATGAACGAGTCGTCAAGTGTGGCTATCGCACGACTGCTTTCATTGCCGCCATGTTTTAGTTTCTGTTGAGGTTTCGATTTAGCGGGTATAGGTTTCGATGTATTCCAGTGATGTCAAAATACGCTTGCGCAGTAAGGCAATTTTTACTACTTCCGGCAAACTGACCCCCACCTTGTTCTAGATCACCTTGAGCCATGCCAGATCTTGAAACGACGCGTGACCGACGCCGAACTGACGCAGACGCTTAGGGTGCTTCTAAAAACTTTCGAGCGCTCATTTTCAATCACGTGATCGTTTACCCCTGATCACGCCCGCTCCATTCACCCGCTCATGAAGTTTTTTGACAGCGCCAAGGGCAACGAGATAACAGCCCGATCAGTAAATAAGAGGTAACTGCCACAGAAACTCGTTATGCTTTCAAGCTTTCTGTTTTAAGCGTAATTATTTATTTTTATTGTCCATTATTATAATCTGATGGGGATTTATTAGATTTCAATGCATTTATTCTTTTATGACAATAAATACGAGAGTGTTAAAAAATCTACGTACGAGAGTGCACATACGATAAAACGAAACTTAAAGAAAATTCGAAACCTAAGAGAAAAATTAAAAAATTAAAATATATAAAACAATCTTCGCTTTTATATTCAGCTCCTTCGCCCCTGCCGTGTATTTTGACCTGTTCTGTGCCTTCAGATTCATTACAAAACTAAAAACCGCATTGGAAACGGACTTCGAGGTGGGATATGCTTTCATTGTTGGCCATTATTGCGAAAGTAATGAAAGCGAAAATAGTGAAAGTGAGCGAGGCAACGCGAAGTGATCACAATGGAAATAAGATCACTTTGATCCTGAGCGTTCCCAACACGACGATGAGATCGGGGAGTTTTTAGAGGCGCCAGTGACGAGCGCTCTGTCATTTTTAGATGCAGTGCTCGCGTTGATCATGAACGCTTACGCTCGATCGCGACTGGAGAGAGTTTTTAGAAGCAGCCTTAACAGACGCTAATTGGAAAACGAATGCGATTTTCAAAAATTCCAAAAAAAGACGCAGACGCCTAATCTACGCCGAACCGACGCTAAATGGAAATCAGCTTTTAGCCTCCTGTAACCGGCCGGGGGGAAACTAGTGTTGGGCATTATTGAAAAAAACCCCCGATATTTCGATATCGATCTTCCATGTAAACGATAATCGATTTTCATTAAAGCGATATCGATATGAAAATCGATATTTTCCATTCTAATTAGTTTTCAAGTAAAATACATAACAAAGGCGTCAGATTGAATGCAAAACATTTCAATTTTAATGAATTAAAACAAATAAGGAAAACGAGGTAAATTACATTGAATAATAGTTATTTTTATTGCCACAAATTATCGGGAATATTTGCTAAAAATACAGTCATTGCCATGTTTTCTGGTTTAACTCTATTCCTTTTTTCTGTGATTATTTGACCAGTCTTTGAAAAAAGCCGCTAACACGGAACTGAAGTTCCCACAACACATAAATATTTTTCTGCTATCTGAAATAAATCAGGAAATACTTCTTTGTATCTTTTCCAGATCTCCATGGGTTCTGTTCGTCTGTCTTTTACAGAAGGTACATTTAAATATTGACGAAGAGTGAAACTCAATCCAGCCATCTGTTGAGGATCTGCAACACTATTTTGACACAAATCATCAAAAACTTTCCAAAAATTATCTTCTTTTGCTTCAGTCAGATGAACTTACATATGATACTATCTAGAACGATAATAAATTATTTATTATCGTCCTAGATACTATGACACACGAATAGGATTAATCGGGTTGAAAGCTCTTTCAAACTATGAAAAAAAAGTATCGTTATTCTGTATGCCAATATCGATAAAAATCGATATTTTAAAAATACGATTATCGTTTAAACATCGCCTGGAATAATATCGATTATCGGAAAATTATCGATATATCGCCCAACACTAGGGGAAACCAACTGCCCCCTGTAACCAAATAGGTTGTGGTATATATCACTATATATCTTGCCCCCGGAGGGGGACGTCGTAGACAGAACGCCGAAGGCGTTCGAGTAACGGAAAACAGTGACCAATGAGGCACGAAGCGCCGACAGTAGTAAAAATTTCCTGATTGGTTCATGCAACTCAGGCTCTAACCGCAAGTCTTCTAATAACCATGGCTTTACTAAAGAAAACATGGCGACCGAGTTTGCGCGAAGGGCGCTGTATCCAACGGGACAGCCTATTTTATCTCGTTGCACCCCCCTTTGTAACTATACTATAAATATGGGCGCGCTCGACATCGCGCACTAAACGTCTTTGTGCGTCCACTAAACGCAACGCACTAACGTGTTCGTCGTGGAACCCGGTCGTGTTCGTCATCGCCAGTGCGCGCACTACCGGGCGTTTCGTGCGCGCACTAAATGATCCTAGTTTAGGAGTAGAGTCGTTTATAAAAAAAAAATAGTGCGTTGCTAGATGGCGCTGCCGTAGAGCTTGAAATGTAGCGATGGATAGTTGGGAATTTTAGTTACCGTTAAAAAACCAACAGGTATAAAAATAATTGAATTCTGCATATCGTTTAAACTGACATTGAAATCTACCTGTGTAATGATCGATTTCGGCGTGTTATATGAATGCAAATGTTATGATGAGTTTTATTTTCAGCAGTACCATACTATTCATGGTAGCACGGGTGAGGTTAACCATGGATGAAGAAAAGATGGATGGGACACTCCTATGCGTCGAGCGTGAGTTTTTTTTCAGTGGCGCTCTCTGTGGATTTGCGTAGTACTAAACGAAATCTGTCTGGGAAATAAAGAAAAATAGTTTCAGTTTCTGCTTTGCGTAGTACTAAACCGAAACTTAACCACCATCGTTTCGATTTGCGTATACTAGAAATTTTTTAAAAAAGAAATTCATATATTAAGTGTCTTTTTAAGATAAAAGTGTGCTTAGCAAGTTCTTTTATATTTTTTATTTTATTGTTTTTAGTCTATTTTTAATTTTATTAATCAATCTAAGCAGATGATTATATTTAGTACTACGCAAAGCTCCAGATGTCGCCCCAAAATCAAACTCACTGGGGACGGCAATGGAGTGTCCCATCCATCTTTTCTTCATCCATGGGTTAACATCCCACTTTCGTGCTCTTTCCTGTTTTTCATGACACACACAAAATGCACTACATTTTTTTCACCGCTCGCACTGAGTGATGTCATTAGGTGCGTTTAGTTTTAGTGTGCGCATGTCGAACGCGCTCTTCATAGACCAACTATATAATTGTGCAAGGTTATTAGAATAATATTATTCTAATAACCTTGATAATTGTGTAAATAGAGCTGATGTAATCAAATTTTTAACCCTCAGAATATTATCACTTCAATTTATTCAAGGGCATTTCTTTCAAAAAATGAATACCATGTAAAATGTTTAAGTTAACTTGATGGAATAAAATTTTTATAAGCTTCATAAACACTAAAATCAGAAATTAAAAATTATCTCTAGAACAATTCTATTAATGAGAAAAAAATTCCGAAGTTAACATCGCTTAGGACACCATTTGTCGAGTGATGTAAGACAAGGATGCGTGGGGCCAAAACTATGACCTTGGACTTGATCGGAGATTATTTAAAATTTGCTGATGCACAGGTCGAAGATCAGTCGAAGATTACGTATATATTACTCGTTGTTCCTTTTCCGTACTAATGTGTTATTTGTCGTTTCCAGGATTAATTTCAACAGAACATTGTGAGAATGGCAGCGGCCGTATGTCGAGGTAGCTATCCAGTTTATTTGTAACCAAATAATTCATGAGTTGTAGGCGCAGAAATGTATATATCTATAAGCGAAGTGAGCAACGATGTCACTCACAGCTATAATAGGCGGCGTTCTTGTTACAATAACTTTTTTCGGAAACAGTGTCCCAGTTTGGATCGTTAAGTGCTCGCGTTGGATAATTCCAGAGACGTTTGATCAATTTCTCTGGATCATACATTCCCAACGTTTTTCCTATCCTATCAAAATAAGGCCGGTTTATGAAATACAGTGAAACCTCTTTAAGCCGACCAGCAATGGTTCCACGCAATAGTGCTCGTTTGGAGAGGTGGTCTTCTTAAAGAATTGGGGGGGGGGGGGGGGGGGGGGGGGTAAGCGTAATTTATAAAGTTTCATTGTCTCAATTGTTTAACATTATAAGGATATAATCTGATGATATACAAAGCTTACTCTTTTGGTTTCATTTATTATTTTAGTGATTTGCATAATGGACTAAAGTTTTATTAATGAATTTGAATGAAATTTTCATAACTTTATGCAGTAATGTGGCTTTTCAAAGTAAACAATACGTGAAAACAAAATATTAATAGCTAATACAGTACATGTATAATTACATAGCAATAAAAGTGATCTCAATTATTGGACCAAAAATTTCCCCTATTCTTTGTTGAAAAACTGCAACATTGAAGTTTATTTTTTTCTGCTCAACATTTTACGTACTGTAACTTGTTGATATTATTTTTTCACCTCTTCAAAGAAATGCAGCAAGTTTTGACTTGGTCTTGTAGCGATAAAAAACAAAGTTTTCTTTTTGACATGGTGACAATAGCAGGCAAGAAATTGAAATGTGATGTGAAGAGTGAAAGTGATGTAAAGTGAGCCCAACACGTACATTCTCAAGTGCAATCACGTGTTGAGCTCTTCCTAACTGCAAGATAAAGCAGCGGTGTGAGTGAATGCCACTGATACACAAAGCAAAGAAACAGATTGAACAATGCTCAGTTTCCTACTCCTCCTTCAAAAAAATGAGCATACTCTTTAAATTAGAGGAAGTGGCATTATTAACGCTTCAATCCCAAGACCAACGACCACCCATTTCAGGCACCAATCATTGATGTTCCCTCTTTAAACCGACCAGTAAACATGGCAAAATCAAGTCATGGCAATCTTGACTCGATTTTGCCATGTCCACTGGTCGGTTTAAAGAGGGTATATTGATGGTTGGTGCCTGAAATGGGTGGTCGTTGGTCGAGTAAAGAGGTGGTCGGCTTAAAGAGGGAAAAAATGCATTATACCTATGAGACATTAATTCCGTGCCAAGGAAAAGTGGTCGAGTTAAGAGGGGGTCGTGTTAAAGAGGTGGTCGAGAATAGAGGTTTCACTGTATAATAAAATCTTGTAAACATTCCAAGGAGGAGCTTTAGCAGTGAAGCAGAAATACATTTATACATTTATTAAAAAGAAATTAACCCCCCCCTCCCGAGTAGGGGAAGGCAAGTGGCAGATCCTGCGGTCATCTATTTTAACCTCTTTATCTGCACTTTTTATCCCTCCCCAAGTTTTTTAATCAAGAAAATTGTAAAAAAAAAATTTTTACCTCGTATCTTCTTTCCATTTTCATTTCTGAACGTATGATATATCATATGCCATATGTTGCCATTGTTCTAAAGACCAAGTGACTGCCACCCCTGCAAATCCGACCCCACTGGAACAATTGGGCCTAAACTTCATAGTAATCTGGATACTGAATTTCACACCTTTACGTACCTAAATAGCATATAGATGTTATTCTCTCTGAATCCCACCCCCGTAATTCCGACCCCAGTGTACCAATCAAAACCAAACTAAATAGTGCAGATGAACATGCCCATAGGAAGCTACATAGAAAATTTCAACCTTCTACCTCAAAAAATGTAGAATTTATGAAGGGGTACACAGTAAAAACATTATAAAACCAATAAGTAGCTTCATTCTTCGGCTACTTAATAATATAGATTATGAGCACTTGAGCAATCGTGTGTCGACAAAGCGATTTCACGTGCGCGTGCCGATGTCAATATTGCTTAAAAGATGAACAGAAACTAACAATGTATTCCTTCTTGACAAATCGATTGTTATGACATGCCATTATCTTTGTATTCTTTACACTCACTGTTTTAGCATGTGAATTCGACTTGAAGGGATCCACGAAAAATTCTGAAAAGTTGATACGGCCGAGCTAAGACTTTGATGGTCATATTTCTAAAAACAGAATTTGAAAAAGTTAATTTGTTTTCAAGTTATCGTGCAAACGGCAGACTGCCGGCCGGACGGCCGGATAAATGTACAGACCAAAGGCGCATTCTTATAAGTAGCTTTTATGCTAAAGCTCCTAATAAAACATTTCATTTTTCTCTTATACTCTGCCTCAAAGAGTTACTTGCTCTAATGAAAGCGGCTCCATAAACATCACTAAAAATAAAATTTAGTTATTTCACATCATCAGTCAATATTATCGTAAGAAGAAAACAAAAGACTCCAATTAATAATAAAAATCTTTGAGCAAATATTCTTACAGTCAGGACCATGTGGAGGAATGTTGGCAAAGTTTGCTGATGCTCACACCCTTAACATCTCCAAAAATTTAAATCAAGAGGCAGGGTGTGAGCATCAGCAAATTTTGATTAATACATGTAATACCCGACATTAACACTCCCGAGGTGGTGTGGATGTTTGTAACGTGGATGGTGTGAGACCCCATTTTGAAAATACTTTTTTTTAATGTTCAAAAATGAAATTCATGAATATTTTTTATCTATCACTTAATTTACCTCATTATTAATAGAATATCTCAAAAAAACTTTTCAATATTATCTAAAAACACGCAACTTTTAGAAAAAAATTTAAAACCCCCTTCTTTTTCCGTCAAAATTAGACATGAATATTTCAGGAAAGGCATTTATAAAAATAAAATAGTTGAAAATTAGGTTGATGTTCACTATCTCCACAATCGCAACACTGAAAGTTCACTATCTGCACAGCAAAAACGCAAAACTTCAGAAACCGCACAACCAAAAACGATACTAAACAAACCAACCAAACGATTTTAAAAAACAACAGAAACACTCCAAACAAAAGAAATAAAACCACAAACAATCAAAGAAACAAATAAAAAAAGACTCCACACAATCAAAACAAAAAACAAAACCACACTAACCTCAAACGCGCAAACGAAACACCAACGACACAAACTCAAAATCTTTAATGACACAAAAACAGCTCTGGCCATGCAAGTGTTTAAAAATGAAAAACACTACCACTAAAAACAAAAACTGGATGAAACAAACTAGCCATGCAGCAGTGCAAACACTCAATGCGGCAAAGACAATTGAGTTTGCATTTTTTTTAAAAGTGGGGGGGGGGGGGGGGGCGGTGCAATTACACACACACACACACACACACACACACACACACACACACACACACACACTACAACCAGCAAAAACCAGCACGCAAAACATAAAAAGGAACACTAACCTTAAACTCAACTACCCGAAGCTCCACGGGGAAAAAAACCCCACTAAAACATCAGAACTCCAAACACTAGAGCAACCCAACCACATATGCCGACACCGGAAATAGCAAAAACAACTCTGCACAACAAATAGGAAAAGCATAAAAACAAGCACAAAAAACAAAAAGGCAAAATAAAAACAACAACAATAAAAAAAACCCACCACTACAACTCCAACACAAAGAATAAACAAACACAACAAAAAAATACAAACGCCTCAAAAAAAAAAAAAAAAATAGAAATAAAAAAAAAAACAACCCAAAAAAACCCAACACCAAAACGAAAAACGAAACACTCCAGAAACAGAAGCGCCAAAGAAACACACAGCCACCAAACGAAACTCCAACAAAAAAACGCAAAAGCGAAACTCCTGACAGGTAAGTTTGCGACCGTGCGACACCCTGCGCGATTGTGCAGATAGTGAACATAGACCGAAAATTAATGCTCTGCACTATTTTTACTTTCTTACATAAAAGAAATTTATTATCAAAATGATTAATAACAATCATTTCTCAGAGGATAAAAATGCCTATTTTTTATTATAAAAAAATATAAAATAATTTTTCTCGATGCTCAAAATTATTTTATTCAAAACTAGTATAATCGGAGGTTAAATATACCGTGTGTCTCAAAAAGACCGGTATATTTGAAAAATCAATAAATCAATAAAGCAATATGCTTGGGACAACAGTAAATATTCAGGCAGACAAACTTTCGAAATTACAAACGGTGTATTTCTATCGCTGCCCGATTAGTTTTTATTGATTTTTCAAATATACTGGTTATCCGGTTATTTTTGAAACGCCCGGTAAATGAAATTGTATTTATAGAAGAGTTATTGCTCTTGAAATTTAGAAAACAGCATTAGTATACTTGCATTATTATTTGTGTTTCGCTCCAAATATTTGTTTTCAAATAAAAGTTTCTAATTAGGAAAATATTAATAAACAGAAAAGATATTGAAAATTAACTGGAGAATATGTTTAGGTAATAACAATTAAAAAAGAATTAAAAAAAAAACTACTTTCACATCAATTTATTTTAGTAACAAAGTTGGTGGCGTGCGGTCCGTGAGACCGCACGTCTTATATGTGTGAATCTAGGGAAGAAATCATGGATTATGACATACAGATTTCTAGAAGGGTCCAAGTTGGGAGAATACAGAAGTGCTCATTTGTTTCTTTTAAATTCATGAGAAGATATTCACAAAAATGTAGTGATGCAGTCCCTGAGACCGCACGCCATCTTTGGAGTGTTAATAATTTGGTATTACCAGAATTTATGAAACTTTATCTTCATAAATTCTTGGTATCACTTTGTTATTGTACCAATGAATTTAAACTTTTGTAAACCTTGTTGTGGATTGCTCTTTCAATGTAAATGATGACTAAAAAATACTTGCAGCAAGCAGAAAAACTGGAAAAATTTAATTAATTCAATCGGAGTTAAATCACTATAAACAAGAATACTGTTGGGTTTCATTCCTGTTAACATAACACACGGCCTTTCAAGAGCTCCATGCCTTCATTAGAACACAACTTATAAGGCTTCTATTTTTAATGACAATGGGGGGAAAACACTTAAAAACTCTTACAGGGTTGCATCTAGCAAAATGGCAGGGCAGGGAAATAAACAATAATTAGGGTGCATTTGGTCAGAAAGTAGGGCAAGTCGGAGACATAAGCGCACATTATAATGGTTAGTTTAAATAAATCCAACAAAAAAGGGCAAGGTGCGCTCAGAAAGGGTAGGGCGCGTTGAAAAAGGGAAAGGCGCATTGAGAAAAGGCAGGGTGCCGCGCCCTTCTATTCCAGTCTAGATGCAACATTGTCTTACATAAGTAACGCCATCTCTTGACACTACAAAACTTAATACGATAAAAAGCTTAATCTCTTAACAATATAAACTTAACATTACTGCTGTAACGAAGTATCCAACAAAACTACTTCACGTTAATTATTTATATATTAATAAGAACCGGATATTATTATTGTTAATTGAAAATAAGATGCAGCAAATCTCGGTATCTCAAAAAAATTTTATTTCCTTACGTTTTCACTATTAACTCATTAATCGCCAAATTATTTCTGAATTTTTTGCTTTATTTCTATTCGTCTACACTCTAATATTAAGAAAAGCATGTAATTTCAAAAGCAGCATCAACATTTAGTTAATGTTTACCATCTGCACAATCGTGTGATGACTGAATGCGACCAAGGTAAATGATCAGAGTGGGCGGCTGTGGGCCCCCGGGCCCCCCCCCCCCTCAAACGAACTGATACATCTCCCTTATTTTATTTAGTCACAGTAAAAGCCTAAAGGCTTAAACACATCTATACGGAAACTGCGTGCACAGATTTCATCCGTCAAAAAATGCGCACAACGCATGCGACAAAATTAGACACACTTGCGCGGAATTCATCCGACTGAACGTGGTTTTAACACAGGAAGCGATCTACTTTTCTGTGGAAAAAATGGGTTCCGATGCTTTGAAGAGGCGAGAATTGCTTTTAAAGCAGCAGAGAATATTATTATAATTAATATTTCTGAACTTAGAATAATTAACTCTTCGTAGAAAGTTCTTATTTCATGTTCAGCTCTCGCTTCGACTGAACTGGCCTCCATTTTTTAATTTGTTATTATCGAAACTCGAAAGCAAATGATGATGTGGCAGAAGCGAGCAATGTGATTGGTGGTTCATTTGTGTCGTGCGGAAGAAAGTCGGACGAGCTCAAAGTCACGCGTATCGTTCGCATGAGTCGTCCGACTAGTTCGTAAAAGATAATAAGTTGTCGCTTGACTCGCGCACAACAACTTGTCGCGTGAAATCCGTGTAGATGTGTTTGAGCCTTTAGTAGTGTTTAAATTAATAAAACTTTCATTTACCTTGGGTCGCATTCAGTCATCATGCAATTGTGCAGATAGTGAACATTAACCAAACATTTTTACCAAATTTTTAGTCAGATCCTGAAATGGAGATTGAAAGGTTTAATCATTTTACCTATTGAAATTACATTGCCAAAAAAATTGCAGTTATAATTCATTCACAATGTTAATAATTATCCCTATTGAAGAGTCTTCTCGGCTGACTGATTGTTTTTTTTTCCTTCCCCGTAAAAATAGGTATATAGAAGTAGGGTCTTGTTGTTTGTTATAATGATTTAACGGATGGTTTCTTTTAACGTTTATTGCTTTATGGATTCTACATACCGGTTTTGGCTATATAGCCGTCTTCAATGCTTTTCTTATGGTCTATTTTATATGATGAACTATGTTATATTAGTATAATGAAAATTCTAAAGAATATCCTAAACTGTAAGTATCACAGTATTATCTGTAATCTTATTACAGTGTGAACCTTCTATTTTTATGCTCGAAGGTCTGAACCCACTTATAATAAATTTTTAAATGTCCGCAATTTTGTTTGTTATAACAGTAATTCTTTATAAACGTAGAGTGGATATAGTGAATTTATTTTTTATAGAGAGTGGATTTCTTTATATAAATAAACACAAAGGGACTGTAATAAAGCAATATTTAATTTTACTTGTGTAGCTGATGCATTTCGAAGTCACTTCATTATTGGAGCTAATGAACACAATGTGATGATGTTGCAATTGACAAAAAAAAACCCGGAAGTACATAATAGGAGGTGGTGGCCAATCAGATGTTAGTGAGCTGAAGCATCTGATTTGCCTAACATAGGAAGGTAAAGGAGATAAATTTAGCAATACAAAGAGATAAATTTAGCAATACCTTCCTAGTAGTTAATATAAGGCCTGTCAGAGCTCATCATCTTCAAAATTGATGATCTGTCAATACCTTCAGCTGTCAATAATCAATAAAATCAATCAATAAAACCAACCACCCTGAATTTTAATGAAGTATAGCGAGTTTCAATGAGATATCATGCATATTTATCGAGATATCGATCAATATTGTCTGGTTATTGATTTTATTGGTTTTATTTTATAATGGAATTATTTTATAATACTCGCGTATTAATTTTTCTTGAAAATATTCATCCTTTTGTTAAAACTCTAATCAGCTATTATTTCTGCTTTTATCTACTGACTGGCCATGAGTGAAATGAGAACGTGCAAAAGAGAAGCACCCTGAGGGCTTGTCATCAAGGCAAGATGAATGACATTTATCATCATCATGATAATGGAGGAAGGGATATAAAAAAACTAAAAAAGAATAATCAAGCTCTCAAGGGGTTTTTTGTTAATGCAGTTACACCACTGGGTATCTTAAATAATTTTTTTTTTAATTTTTAAGTATATATACTTGTAAGAAATAACTGTTTTTCAGACAGCAGCTTTTGTACGAAGAAAACAAATTTTCAAACACTTTCACAGTTTTCTGGTAAGTTTTATATTTTTATTTTATTATTTAACTTTTTATATAATTTAAAAAAAAAAAATAGTTTTCGAGAATTTTATGAGAGAAAGAAAAAAAAAAGGAAGATTGCATATTTTTTTTCTCTTCCTTTTTCTCGTATATATTCTTTAGTTTTATTTGAACGAGGAAAAAATAATGACTTCGCAAGCATATTTTTCACGAGAGCCTTTGCCATTAATGCCAGAAAATTCTGTTCCGATGGGAAACGATATATTTTTGGTTGTCGTTTTAATCTTCATACCTTAATTCATGTTCAACAGTATGAGCTCTCGTCATGTAAATGTGCACCAACGCAGATCGGTGTAGCTCTGTCGCTAAACAAATGGAAAGCATTTTCAGCTCGACTAGAATCCATTTTACAACGGTTTGAGACTGAAACAACTCCTTGTTATTTGTATGAGAGTAACAAACTCATCATGTTTTCTGTCGATGAAAATGGGACCATGATGATAAAGATGGAAAAATCTGATGGATCAAAGAGCATTTTATTGGATAATTCACAATTTCGTGTCATTTTGGACTCTATTCAATTCGTTAATGACAAAATTGAATAACTGAATAACAATTAAAAGTTACACAAATTTGCTCATAAGTGTTTTTTTTTAATAATGTGTCTGCAATTTCCTCAAGTCTTAAAAACTTTAATTAAGAGGATAATTTAAATAATGAAATTTTTACCGTTATTATTATTTTGTCATAATATTTTTGTGCAAAAAAATATATAATCATGTATATTCTGTAAGTGATAATATAAACATTTTTAAAAGAAAAAAAAAAAAGATCTATTTATTTTTGTTGAGTTTTTTGGAGTAATATAAATTTATTATATTTCAGTATATCATGTTTTTTTTTTTTTTTTTTTTTTTTTTTTTTTTTTTTTTTTTT
>JAHWFO010037430.1:3501845-3547330 GCA_023313115.1 Rhysida immarginata
TTTGCACTCATTATATTTTGTATACACAGTTTCAATCGGTTTATGCTAGTACAACGATCATGGACGCAAGATTTACATTTCCATTGAATTTTTTAATCTGCGGAGCTACAGAATTCAAGCTCAACCTTGTTTCTTCCTTCTCATATTGCATCATCATCATCCCCCTCAAAAGACATTATCCTTGACATGTGCCATCGACCTCGAGACAAGTTCTCCAAAGCTCACTGCCAAGTGCTCCTTCCTCTCCTCTCCCCTCTGAAGGTACAACGACAACAACCGGTTCAACAGATAATGGCGCTCCTTCTTTCTAACAACATGTGTCAGCTCATAGGAATTTTTTTCAACGTTATTCTTATACGTGTAAGCATGACACGACTGATATTTACACTATTTTCAAGAAATAAGACAAAGTTTAGAAAACATTTTTGAAACTGATGATGCATCTCGATCAAGTTAAGTTTTTGATTTGTTTAGCGGTAACATTAGAGAAAAAACAATCTGATGAAACATTTGAATCAATGCCATTATACTTGTGTTCGGGAAGAAGATTGGTTTTATTATGATCAGAAATTTCATCGACTATTAAAGATGTGATAGAAAATTTGGTGAACAAATTCGGTACGTATCAAAAGAATGGATCTTGATGGACTAGCTCGTCCATAGATAAATGTGATGTGCATTTTGGTAAATATCGCCCGTTGTCGGGCAGGTGTAAATTTAAGCTCGACAAATTATTAAAAAATAAGAGAGCATTACTCAATGTGGAAACTAACAACAATGCATCCCGATATATATTCTGTTTTATATATTCTGTCTTGGCTGCATTGCATCCCGATGCTAAAAGGAGTGATGTTGATTATTACATGCAGTTTATGGGGGAACTCAATTTAAACGGAGTGACATTCCCAACTCCAATTACATACATTCCAAAATTTGAAAAACAAAACGATCTCTCTATAAACGTGTATGGTTATGAAAAAAAACAGTCTTTCCTTTATACATAACAAAAACTGCAAGCAAACGGGAAGTTAATTTATTGTTGCTTGAAAACCGTCATTATTGTGCCATTCTGGATTGTCATCGATTAGTTAGGATGGGTAACAAAAACCGCGATGTTTGCCGCTACTGTTTGTCTATGTATCGCGGAAAAGCATGGTTAGAAGAACACGAGAAAGACTGTCGATTGAATAAACTGCAACGTTTAGAGATGTCCAAAAATCCAAAAATGACATTTAATCGATATGATTATCAATTGAAGGTACCATACATCATGTATGGCGATTTTGAATGTATTTTGCCAAAGGAACAAACATGTTCCTTCAAAGAAATGTAGTTTCTTACAACAAACTCAGCATCACATTCCTTACAGTTACTGTTATATCATCTTGGATCACGAAGGGAACGTCTTCAAAAATAAGCTTTATAGGGGAGAAGACTGCATAGAGCATTTTTTTAAAAACATAGAAACTGATTACGATGAAATACAAACAAAATTAGCAACATCAGAGCCTATGAAACTAAATTTACAAATTCATGATCTGCGACTCATTGTTACATATGTGGAAAGATCTTTCTACCCTCTGAAACAAAAGTATGTGATCACTGTCACATCACTGCAATCTATCGTGTAGCAGCACATCAGAAATGCAATTTGCTTTACAAACCTAAGAAGAAGCTTCCTATTTTCTTTTATAATCTTAAATCTTATGATTCACATTTCATCGTGCGCGCATTGACTTACTTCGGTGAATCGAATATTCAAGTTGTTCCGCAAAACACTGAGCGATACATAGCAATACAAATTAAACATCTTCGTTTTTTGGACAGTTGTCAGTTTCTATCTGCTACTTTAGATACATTAGTGCAATCCAATGACAAATTTCCTTTGTTAGAACGTTTGTTTCCAGAAAATCATGAGATATTAAAGCGAAAAGGAATTTACCATTATGAATATATGACAGACTTTCAAAAATTTACGGAAATTTCTTTACCACCAAAACATGAGTTTTACTCTTCCCTCAAAGGAGAAGACATAAGCGACAAAGAGTATGCATAAGCGCAAGAAATATGGAGAATGGGTTATCAAAATTTGGGAGATTTTCACGATCTTTATCTCTTATCAGACGTAACACTTTTAGCTGATGTTTTCCAGCAATTTCGCACACTATGTGGCAAATATTACAAGCTTGACCCAGCTCATTTTCTGTCGCACCCAGTTTTATCATGGGAAGCAGCACTGAAAAAAACAGGTGAATCTTTAGAACTTTTGACAGACGTGGATTATTACATTTTTGAGAGAGCAGTCAGAGGAGGGATATCAATTATATCTCAGCGCTATGCAAAAGCCAACAACTCACTTATAGAGGGATATGACAAAGAGGCACCCATCTCTTATTTATTCTATATAGTTGCTAACAATCTTTACGGACATGCATTGTCTCAATCCCTTCCTTATTCCGATTTTCATTGGTTGGATCAAAATGAAATCGGCCATTTAGATGTCCATAAATTAGATGAAAACAATGAAATCGGATTTTTCTTAGAAGCCAATCTTCTTTACCCTAATGAATTGCACGATTCTCATTTTGATTATCCGCTAGCAGCTGAGAAACTTGTCATTACAAGCGAAATGCTATCACTCTTCAACAAAGAATTACAAACAAAGTATAACCTTCCTCAGAAATCTGAAAAAATTAATTCCCCACTTTCTTCCTCGTAGAAAATATATTTGTCATCATAAAAGTTTAAAGTTTCATCTCGATCTGGAGAAAATACACCGTGTTGTGCGCTTTCGTCAAAAAGCTTGGTTGAAACCTTACATAGAATTCAATATTATGAAAAGACAGGCATCTACGAGTAGTTTTGAAAAGAATTTATTCAAATTTATGAATAACACAATATTTGGGAAAAGTTTGCAAAACGTACACAGGCAACAGGTTATTAAATTCAGCACGAGTGAAAAGTGCTTGTTAAAACTTACATCAAAACCGACATTAGATTACTTTGAAATTATCAAAGAGGATTTGATGCTCTTCAAAATTCATCGCCATCGCGTTGTGTTAAATCATCCTGTGTATATCGGAACAGCAGTTTTAGATCTATCAAAGCTCACGATGTATGAATTTCACTATGATCATTTTAAAAAGATTTATGGAGATAAATATCAACTTCTATTCTCAGACACTGACAGTTTATTTTATCAAATTTTCACAAAAGATCTTTATGCTGAATTAAGTAATCATCTAAGCTAATTCGACACCAGCAATTATCCCATTGCTCATTAATTATATTCAACTGAAAACAAGCAAGTGCCTGGAAAATTTAAGGGATCGCGATCAAGGAATTCATTGGAATAAAGGCAAAAATGTATTGCTTTCGTTATGGAAATACAAGTAAAAAAACTGGTAAAGGTGTCAAAAGAAACACTCTTAAGAAAGACGTGCATTACAACCATTATTTGTGCTGTTTAAAAGAAAAAGTATATTTTCATTTTTCTTCAACAGTTATTCGCAGTTTTAAGCACTTACTTTACACATGTAAACAAAATAAGCTCTGCTTGTCATCATACGATGATAAAAAGATACATTTTAAATGATGCAATTCATTCTCTTCCATATGGTCTTTATTTGATAAGAAACAAACAATTACCGTATTTTTTCGAATATTGGCCGCATTTCTTTAGGCCGCAGCCGCAATTTGACGATGGAACGAAAAAATAACTTTTTATAGACTGCGATTCACATTAGGCCGCAAAAAAAACTTAGCCTAAAAAGATCGAAATACTTCGTTTTAGCGTCCCATAATAATTTAAATAGTAATGTAGCTAGTAATTTTATTATTTATATAGCCATCTTCATTACTTTTATATATTTAATGAAACTTTTATAAATTTATTAATTAAATGTGTAAATAATATAAAGTAATCTCATTTTAATGAACGAGCTCAACTCCTTATTTCTTCGGCAGCAGCCATGGTTCTCTCAACGCACTCACTGTTGGGTGCTGTCCAATAGTGATAGAGAGCATTCGATGACATCATAACATCTTCAACTAATCGTAAGCGCCTAGTACAGTGAAGTCAGGGCTAGCAAATTGTTGACGTTAACTTTTTAACACTTGATTTTCTTAATAATTTATGAATGAAAAATTATGTGACTGGTTAATTATTGTTCTGAGGTGTTAGAATATTAATTTCAATATTAAAAAAAGATTGAACAAAGACTCGTTAATTTAAAACCATCAGTTCAAAGGCCATTGCATTTTTATCTACAGCAGAGAAGTCTGATAATTTTTACTAAATCTATCTGCGATTTACTCTTTCAAAAAGTGTAACAAAATTTTCTTATAAGAAAGATAATAAGCAAATTTAAAAGAAAATAAGTACGATATATGAATGTATTGGCGATTGATCCAAAATCATTACGCAAACGATGCTACTCATCTACAGTGAAAGTGGCAGTTACGTTGGGAGGGAGGGTCAAAAAAAAGAAATTAATTCGACTTTATTTATCGTATTTCAGGGTTCCCACATTCTGGAAAATCAGGGAAAGTCAGGGAAATGAAACGTGGTCAGGGAAACTCAGGGAAGTAAGTCTATTTTCATGCATTTGTCAGGGAAATGAGACTTTTCTTGGGAAATGTCAGGGAAATAAATTTTACTGGAGACATTGTTATTTATCAAATAACCGTTTAATCCTATTGGTGTTTCACTGTACCATATATAAGAAATTTCAAAGTTGATATCATTGGATGCCATTCCCATCCAATACAACTATCAACTAGGTACTAACTACCAACTTAAGAACCAATAGAATTGCTTGAACTGTGAAACCGTGGTTTTCATGAGCCTATTTAAGCTATGTAGCTCAAGTGGTGTTAGATTTACTTGTCGATTGATTGTCGTGTTGTCTTCAGTTCTTATTCATCTCCATATTGAAGCGTCCATATTGTGAAAATTCAGTCGAGGTAAGTCTGTTTTTCAAAATTTAATAATTTTATTAGTATTAAGAAAAATAATTTTACTTATTTAATTCATAATGATTTTAACATTCATCGCATCATTAGTAATTGTCGTTTTTAACGTATTATTAAGCGTTTTTCATTCTTATTTTCTTGATACCATTTTTTTCCTTACTTTTTTTGTATCTGATACTTGCATTTATTTGTCCAGTTACGAACGAGGAGGCAAACATTCTTGAACAACCCTCGCATTATTATTATTATTATTATTATTATTATTATTATTATTATTATTATTATTTTTACGTATATTATAATATAGCAAAAACAAATAATTTAAAATAAGGCATTTGTCTACTAACAGGACATGGCAACTAAGAAAACATTCTTTAATGATCAGTGGCTTGATCCCAAACTGCATCCTGAATTTGAAGGCTGGCTGAACAGTGTTCCTGATGACAAAGGAAAAGCGTTCTGTAAAGTGTGTCACAAAACATTTGCATTGAGTAACATGGGTTGACAGGCTGTTACATCACATGCTAAAGGACCTTCGCACCAAAAATTCATGAAAGTTAAATGTTTTCATCCATCCCTGAAAACGTTCATTAAAGCAGTAGACCATACTTCAGCAGTAGCCTCTCAAGATACCAGAAAAAGGAACGAAAAAGAAACTGAAAAGAATCTCGCCGACGTGCCCAAAAGAATTGATTCATTTACTTGCAAGGATGATGTCACTCATGCAGAGATTGTGTGGGCATTAAGAGTTGTGGCAAACAAAATGTCACTGTCATCATCTTCAACTATAGCAGACACGTTCAAACTGATGTTTCCAGACAGTCCTATAGCCTCACAATTTCAGTTAGGTGAAACTAAATCTTCTTATATGATCAATCATGGTTTGGCTCCGTATTTCCGCGAGTTACTTTCACAAAGATTACGGACATGTGACGATTATGTAATCTGTTTTGATGAATCCCTGAACAAGGTTGCACAAAAAGGTCAGATGGATTTGTTTGTTAGGTATTTTGATGTGAGCAACCAAAAAGTTGTCACCCAGTATTTTAATAGCTCATTCTTAGGCCGTGCAACAGCAGAACATGTTCTTGATAAATTCAATGAAGGACTGTTTCCGCTCCCACGTAAAAACATTCTGCAAGTTTCGATGGATGGTCCCAATGTAAACTTAAGTTTTTTGAAAAAATTGAATTGTATAATGCATAATGAAAATCCTGATGGGAAGAAACTGTTAGACTTAGGTGTTTGTGGACTTCACGTTATCAATGGGGCGGTGAAAACAGGCTTGCAGGCTGCAGAATGGGATGTACACACATTTCTCGTGATGCTTACTATTTGTTCAAGGACTTCCCAGCTAGGCGGGCTCAATATACGCAATTAACTGGGAGCACATCCTTTCCACTGAAACATTGCACGGTCAGATGGGTTGAGAATGTAGCTTGCCTAGAAAGAGCTTTGAAAATATTTGACAATCTTAAAGAGTTTGTTTTAAGTACTAATTTAAATCAAACGAAGCCATGTAAAAATGTAAGAGGCATAACGTGTTTTGATCCCAATCTCATCATCACAAATCCACAACTGGGTCAAAGCAGGATTAAAATAGTTCTTCAAGCACTACATGATTGCAATAGGATTACCGAAAACGTTGCCGAAAGGGCTAAGCTATAATACTCGTCTCTTTGCCTCGACTCGACAGGAGTTTTAGGAGAATATTTTCAAGAGTATATCAGTGACGATACGGTGAATATGAGACTGGATGCGTTCTTTGCGAATATTTTGAACAAGACTAAATATTCTGAGCTCTGGCATGTAGTGAAATTATATAAATAATTTATAGTGAAATCATTTTCATGGTAGGGTACCTTATTTTGTCAAAATCACTTTTCATCACATACAGTTCGACTCTTCGCACTTAAATACAGTCTTCTTTGGCAGTGAAATTTTAAGAAACATTAAATGGGTTTTTTTCCTTACTTACAGTAGATAGTTTTAAAATCCTCGTTATTATGACGAATTCATAAGAGTGTGGACGAAATGCTGCACTAATTGCAAGAAAACTCCACATTTTTTTTTAAAGATTAACTTTTCATTAATAAAAACCGTTAAGAATAATTGTGTAAAAAAAAAAAAAAATAAATAAGTGCGTCGAGTCACGAAGTAAATCTATCAACAAAATGATCCCGAGTCGAACTGTATGTGACGAAAAGTGATTTTTTGAAAATGAAGTACCCTACCATGAAAATGATTTCACTATAAATATGATAAATAAAGTCGAATTAATTTCTTTTTTTCGACCCTCCCTTCCAACGTAACTGCCGCTTTTGCTGTATATGAGTAGCGTCGTTTGCGTAATGATTTTGAATTGATCGCCAATACATTCATACATCGTACCTATTTTCTTTTATATTTGCTTATTATCTTTTTTATAAGAAAATTTTGTTACACTTTTTGAAAGAGTAAATCGCAGAAAGATTTTTTTTTTTTTAGGTAAAATTATCCCGACTTCCCTGCTGTAGATAAAAACGCAATGGCCTTTGAATTGATGGTTTTAAATTAACAAGTCTTTGTTCAATCTTTTTCTAACATTGAAATTAATATTCTAACACCTCGGAACAATAATTAACCAGTCACATAAATTTTTATTCATAAATTATTAAGAAAATCAAGTGTTAAAAAGTTAATGTCGGCGATTTGCTAGCCCTGACTTCACTGTACGATTACGATTAGTTGAAGATGTTATGATGTCATCAAATGCTCTCTATCACTATTGGACAGCACCCAACAGTGAGTGCGTTGAGAGAATCATGGCTGCTGCCGAAGAAATAAGGAGTTGCGCTCGTTCATTAAAATGAGATTACTTTAATTATTTACACATTTAATTAATAAATTTATAAAAGTTTCATTAAATATATAAAAGTAATGAAGATGGCTATATAAATAATTAAATTTCTAGCAAAATTACTATTTAAAATAATATTTCGTTATTTCCAAAAAAAAAATTTTTTTTTAAGCTGCACTCACTTTTGGCCGCACTCCTAAAATTTTCGATTTTTTTGGGTTTAGAGCTGCGGCCTATATTGAAAAAATACGGTACTTATGTCCTGATTGATCATTAACTTCTAAGAATTATCTTTTGTAATTAAATGAATATTTAAAAAAATTTTTTTCTTTATTTCTTAAAATATTTTGAAATTTAAAAATGGAAATTATATAAAATTAAAAAAAATTAATTCTTAATCAGTGTCCGTGCAGTACTTGAAATTTTTATCGCCAATAGTTTAGCCAATAGAGATTTTCTTTAAGCCAGAATCTCATGTTCTTAGCCAAATTTAAAATTTAAAAAAATTATGAAGCATTTAAAATTAAAAAAAAATTAATCACATGATAATCGCATTTTTGAGGTTGAAAATAAATTTTTTCCATATAAATAGAATTAGCCAAGTATGTTTGCCAAATGTGATTGTTTATTCGTCAGAATAGTTGAACTGTCGCCACTGGCAATATGGCGAGCGGACTACGTGGACACCGCTTAATGAATTGTAAGAAATTTTGACTGTAAAATAAACAGGTGAATTAAAAAATTAAAAAATTAAAAAAGCATCTGTCTCTATTTATTGTAGTTAATTAAATAAACTCTTTGTTCTCTAAAAATTAATTAAAAGCAAGATCGCCAATAAAATTATTCGCATACTAATAAAAAAAATAATAAAAAACCCCCACTTATTTACAAAAAAATGTATTTATTTAAATTAAGAAAAAAAAATGATGGTACGCCATGAAGTGATAGAAAACGCAACTAAAAGTGGCAATTGTTGCATCATAAAAAAGAGTTGCTAAATATTCAAGCCTCATCATTAATTGATCTCATTAAATCTGATATAGTATCGATTGATTGATAATAATCATAAAAAAATCATATTTTTCATAAATAGAGTTGCTAATTAAATATTCAAGCCGAATTACAGGTAATTAATAGACTCATCATTCAAACCTGTAATTGTAAATTTATTATCAAAATATCACCGATAATCACAATATTGATCCATATTGATCTATATGCTGATAAATCGAAATAATATGCTGCAAAAATGATGACCTATCAATAACTTCAACCAACAGTAACCAATAAAATCAGTAACCAGACCATATTGATCGATATCTTGATAAACATGCATGATATCTCATTGAAACTCTCCATACTTCATTAATATTCAGGGTGATTGGTTTTATTGATTGATTTTATTGATTATGGACAGGTCATCGATTTTGAAGATGATGAGCTCTGACAGGCCTTATATTAACTACTCTTCCTATTTTAGGCCAATCAGATGCTTCAGCTCTGAAGTGACTTCGAAACACGTCAGCTACACAAGTAAAACTAACAAGGGAATCCCTTGAACATGTATGTCACAGATTTTCACCATATTGAAATATGTTACTCATCTGAAGCTACTATAGATAGTTGCAAAATAAGAGAGTGCGAAATTGTGTTTCTTTCAAAATAAACCCCGAAAACGAAAAAATTTCAGCATACCCTTGTAAGTATTGCTTTATTACAGTCCCTTTGTGTTTATGTATCTATCAGCAATACAAAGCCCATTACTATGGATTTCTTTATATCCGACAAAAAAAAACCCCACTCAATTGTGTGCTTTATGTGAAAATGCTTAGAAATTTAATGCTTTTTAATAACCAAAAAACACCAGAATTAACATTGAGGTTTTAAGAAATCTGAAATCTTTGCTTGCTTTTCAGAAATAACATTTGAGATTAATACATTTTCTATTTCTGATACAGATTGAAACATATTTGCTGAGACAATAGCATGAAAATTGTCCTATATGCTCCAAATTTTCGTTATATCCAAACCAAAGTTGTGTAATAATTAAGGTTAGGAACCTTAGGTCCTAAAAACATGTAAAATATGTAGGTTCATATTCCCTTAAAATTACTGAAATATTTCCTTTAAATGCATAAATATTCTCTTAAAATCAGGATGTCTAGCAAAATGATTTTGTAAAAATTCCCTGATTTTTCCTGGTTGATCACGTAATTTACGCTGACCGTCAGCAGCAAAAAAATCTGTCTTAATAGATTATTATTGACATTTTTCAAATTTTTCATTCCTATTTCTGAATTTTTTTTTTTGCCGATTTTGTAAAATTCTGATTTTTTTTTTTGTAAAATTCCCCGATTTTTCCCGGTTTTCCCGGTTGCTAGTCACCCTGTAAAATGTGAGTACTTCTTAACAAATAGATGATATGAATATATAAATATAAATATAAATCAATCACATTTCAACATTTTATTAATTTCAAACGTTACAGTAACTAACAACGTTTAGCTTCAAGTTTTCTGGAGTTACTTCTGTTGATTTGAACATGAAATTGATTTTTACTGTGAAAAAGATCTTTCTACTTCACTTGAAGTAATAGGGGCTTTGCAAAATGCAGCAGTTTCTGCAGGCATGTAGTCTTGGTCTGGGATATAACATTGTTTTGCAGATAATTACACTACACTCCGATCAGAGTTTTTATCAAGAACATCTTGTAGCCTGAAGTACTTGTTTAGGTGAAAATGGCACTGATTTGATTGCTTCCACAATCTTCAACACAATAGCAACTGCTTTACAAATTTGCCTTAGCAGTCGGTGTTCTAAATTGGAGTCCTGGTAATCGCAGAGTCTAGAATCCTGATGTTGATCGAGCGTCGAAATTGAAACCATACTGACTGCCAAACGACAGTCGACATTCATTTGTTTTGATGGGACAAAAGCAGCGCTTTCACTTAGCTCATTTATCCAGAGTAAATGTCAAAGGAAATACACTGAGGTAGGCAAGAAGCCTGACCAACCCAAGAGGTCCTCCACATTATACAATAAACGATAATCGAGCAGTGAAGTGTATATTTGTTCAGGTGGGACGTAAGCAGTGCTTACACGAGTCTCACCCTTCCGGAATAAATTTCACATGAAATGCACTGAAATAGGCAAGAAGCCTCACTAACCCAAAGAGATCTTCCACATTATGGGAAAATAATAATAATAATAATTAATACCGTAATTTACGGTAATAACGCTGCAGCGGTAGTTAGGCTGCACCGATAAAAACGTATCACTTTAGAAAAAAAAACCCGATAGTTAGGCCGCAACGGTAGTTAGGCCGCACCCCCTCTCCCGCTTTATGATAGACAAGTAAAACGAATTGTCTATGATGTACAATCATGACAACAACGATTTCAGAAAACTGATACTGCTTTGAAGTGATGCAGTTGCTTTCCGTCCTGATAAAAATCAAACTAAATTAGCGCATAATATACATTATGGTACCTTAATTTTCCTGTATATACAATGTACAGTTCATTATTTATTACATTTATTCGCTTTTCATTTGAATTCCCAACTGCCCGTCGCCATTTTATCACATCGAAACAAAGTTGTACTTCATGGATTGAGAAGGTACATTCGTATTTTTTTTTGCGCCGGAAATTCAAATGAAAAGTTGCATAATGAACTTCAAATGAAATTAGCACATAATATACATCACAGAACTTTAATTACTCTGTATTTACAATGTATAGTTCATTATATATTACAATATTTCACTTTTCATCTGAATTTCCCATCGCCAATAAAATACGAATGTAAGTTTTCAAATATGAAGGCCAACAAATATGTTGTACAGCCAACTACCACAGCCTACATGATTAGAGACAGCCTGTCCAATAGCGAGATTTACAGTGTCGCAAAAACTGGCATCCGCTTGCTTGTTTTCGTCATCTGAGGGCGCTGCAATTGTGCTGTTTCCAGACCAGACGTTTAAACTACTTGTGTTGATCGTCCGAGAGAAACTAAAATATTTACAATTTTTAAGGTGATTTATGGAACAAAATGGTACACTGTTGTGTTCCTTTTTGCACGTCAGACTCAGCAAAGAAGGCAGGTGTAAGTTTTCACGAGTTTCCTGTGGATGAAAACCGCAAATCGTTATGGCTAAAGGCGATCAGCAGACAAAGTAAGATATTATCCATCAATTTTCTGTATACAATAAAATTTATTAGTATTAATTAATATAACTAGAGAAATATTGCATTATAAAGATAATAAAAAATGAAAATTAAAAATTATGAATAGTAGGTAGCCAGAAACTCTAGATGGGGGAGGGGGGATCCGGACAAAAATTCCAACTCCCATAGGACAAAATTTTATTCTAAAATTCTTCTGGTTTACATCCATAATTTTTATTCTTTTGCATTTATTATATGTGGAGTTCGATATACAGGGTTCGTACACTTGATCAAAGATAAAATTCCATGACTTTTCCAAAACTTTTTAAGGCAATTCAATACATTTTCCATGACCATATTCTTTTATATTTTTAAGAATAATATATCCATATCATTTATAAATAATTATTAAGTAAACATTAAATCTGTTCAAAAAACATTTTTTCAAAACTTTTCCAAAACTTAAGTCAGAAACCATTGATTTTCCAAAACTTTCCAGGCCTGGAATTTTTTTTTTTGATTTTCCAGGACTTTCCAGGTTTTTCATGACCCGTACGAACTCTGGATATAAGAAAAGTATATATTTAAAAAACAATATACAAAAATTAATTTTATGAAAATTATGGAAAATCGTTAAAAAGATTTTATGTAAACTTACAAGAAATATATTTATTAAAAAAAAACTTACTAGAGAAAATTCAATTTTATGGAAACTATAAAAAATATTCTATAATAAAAAATGTACAGGATCCCTGATAAAAGGATAATCCGAAAATTAGATTAAATTAGGTGTTTTGCATTAAAAATGTTTAATTTGTTTTTCAGATGGAAAAGGAAGAAATTCTTCGCCATGGCAGCCGAATGATACTGCAAGAATTTGCAGCCTACACTTTCTTCCATCTGACTATAAAGAAAATTTGAAGTACCGCCGATTGTTTCTAAATGCTGTACCCAGCATTTTCCCTCACTACCCTGCTTACATGCAGAAGTCTACAAAACAGCCTCGTAGATTTCTTCATAAACAAACATCTTCCCAGCCTACTAAAAGACAGCGCATTACTGAAATTGAGACCGCATCGGATGTTTGCATCGAAAGCGAACCCCAGGATCTTGATGATGAATTGTCCTGCAGTAATAACACTGATGACTGTGACGAAGATGATATTACATATCTTGATAGACCCCGAAGCCAATTAAGTACTTCTAGCACCACAAGTGATGTAAGCACAACAACCAGATTGACATCCTTCAAATTAAACAAGAAAAATGCTAAATATAAAAAACTTGTGAGAAAATATCGGCGTCTTTTCAACAGTTTGAAGAATGCAAAAAAGGAACTGAAGGAATTAGAGAAAACCAATAAGCAGTATGAAAAGAAAATTAGAAATTATAATATTGGGGCCATAGAAGATGCCTGCCATAAAAATGATCTCAGGGCAGAGTTTCTGATAGAGCAATTGCAAAGTTTTAAACACACAAAACCACGCTGGAACCACAGAACCATCAAATACTGTGTATTATGGTACAGTAAGTCTCCAGCAGCCTATCGATTTGTGCAAGAGGCAAACTTAATTAAAATACCGTCAAGAAGTTCATTAAAAAGGTACATTGGTTCTATATCAGGACAACACATCTCCAAGGTTATTAAACAAAGACTGCATTTTGAAGCATCCAAACTTCAACCTCTGGAGAAGATTGGCTCTCTTGTATTGGATGACATGACTATTAAGCCTATATATCAATATTTAAAAAAGGCTGATGAATTTGTAGGTGCCGTCTCTATCAAAGGACATGAAAAACCACCGGGAAGTGAACCAGAACTAGCAAATCACTTGTTGTGTTTTGTCTTTGTTGGTTTATCTACGAACTTTAAAATGCCAGTGGCATATTACTTTACTAATGGATTAAAGGCACATGATCTGAAAAGCTTAACTCTTGATGCAATAACAGAAGTAGAAAAGGCAGGTTTCAAGATAATCAGGATTGTGGCAGACAACCATACAACAAACGTTAAACTATTCAGTTTATGTCTGAATCTCATTCTAGACCGCAACCAGTGGTAACCCATCCATTTGATTCTAGCCGTGTCTTGTTTTTGTCATATGACCCATGTCATTTGATTAAGAACTTTCGATCACTTTTGCTATCATTTAACCGAGAAATGCAAAACAATGGAAAGGCTATCAGTCCCTATTTCATACGTGAATTATATAATCTTCAGAAGGATTCCATCATCAAACCTGTTCGAAGGCTTAGTTATAAGCATGTGTATCCTACCAATCTAGATAAGATGAATGTCCAACGAGCCCTGCACATTTTTAGCATTGATGTCATTAGTGCCTTAAAATTTTTACAAACACACGGGGAAAAGTTTGGCATGAATCAGTTCAAGGATGCAGGAGGAACAACAGAGTATATTGAAATGATCAGAAAATGGTTCAACATCATGAATGTTAAAAACAGATCTTATTATATTTTATCAAGAAACCCAGATGTGATGCACTTTTTTTCGGTTACAGACGAAAGATTAGCCTGGCTAGAACATGATTTTATTCAATATTTGACTTCTTGGAAGGATTCATGTAAAAATGAAAAGATTGAATTTCTGAGCAAGGAAACATATGATGCAGCATGTTTAACCACAATTTCTACTGTAAAATGTATCAAATATTTACTTGAAAATGGGTTTCATTATGTACTGACTTCGAAGTTCTCGTCTGATGCCATCGAAAATTTGTTTAGCACCATTCGACAACTTGAGGGCAGTAATGACCAAACAAATGCAGTTACTGTAATGCAGAGCTTGCATAAAGTGCTGGTAACTGGTTTAACGGCTGCATCTGTTTCAGCTAATGCCCCAAGCACATCTATAGAATGGTACTCAACAGAAGAAAGTGTCATAACTAATACAGAAGAACCTGTTGAACAGATCCTCGAAACATTGAAGCCACATGTTTCAGTATTAAGTGAAAGAATTGATCATGCTACCATAGCCACTATTCAAAATGCAACTCTTGCATATATCGCTGGATATTTGTGCCGAATAGTCCATGAAAATGTACAATGCGCCATTTGTTGCAGTCACCAGGGCCACTTATGGCTCTGATCAAAGAAAAGGACCTAGGAGGGCTAATTTACCCAAAGAGTGAATTTGTTACGTTCATCCACAAGTTGGAGATAGTAATTAAAAAGTGTCTTCCTTACTTTTTGAATAAATGTAACGTTAGAAAACATCTTTGTCAGATTTTGTTGCCATGGATGAAAAAAAACCCACTGTTCCATTGTGATGTTAAGGAGCATCATGAAGAAATTTGTAAAAAAATTTTAGAAAAATTTTTAAAACTATATCTAGCAAATTATGCTAAATTTAAAAGTGACAAATTATTTAGAGAAAGTAAAATTTGTAAATTGAAGAAGAAGCCTTTATCTAGAAAAATAATAAAGTTGACTGCACATTGAAAAGTTGTATAAGTGTCTTATATTTTCTATTTTTTTTATCAACCATTTTATCAATACATGCATTAAGTTTATTTTATATTTGAATTATCATCCGAATAAAAATGAAACAAAAACTGAAGCCTTTGAACACCAAAAATTATTTGCTTTATCATAAATAATAAAAATTATTAAAAAAATTATTTTTTAATTAAGAAACTAATTTTTGTTTTTCAAAGTTTTAAGTTTTTTTTTAATATTTTTATTCGGTTGAGGATTGAAAAATAAAATTTTTTGGTTGATAAAATACGTTTATCTCAACGTTTAATTAATTTTTAATAAAAAAAAATGGTATTTAATATAATAATTTAATTACTATAAGCCAAAAACTTGGATATAGAAGCTATTTATTAATAGTAAAATTATAAAAAATAATTTTATTTATCATTTTCAGTACCATTAAAAGCTATTCTCTTAAACATTCTATAGTGTTTAACAGCACAATAGCAGCGCCTCTCGTGACAATCTGAAATAACTGTCCTCAGAAAAACGGGACCATTTTTTTGAATAGGAATGCGCGAAGTGGACAGGCTGTCTCTAATCATGTAGGCTGTGCAACTACACAACAGTCAACTCCCGCAGCCAGCTTATGATTGGCGCGCACACACACAGATATAGTGAAAACGGGAAACGAAATTGGTCTTTAAGGAGAACAAGTTGCCTGTTAGCGTATTTCTTTTGTGGTTTTTAATTAAAATTTCTTATAGCTGGATACACGGTAGGGGCGAAGGAGCTGAAGATAAAAGCGAAGATTGTTTTACATTTTTTATTTTTTAAAGTTTTTTCTCTTAGGTTTCGAATTTTCTTTAAAGTTTCGTTTGGTTTCTCGTAGATTTTTGCGTTTTTAACGCTTATATTTTTTTTCATAAAAGAATAAATGCATTGAAATCTAATAAATCCCCACCAGATTAGAATATAGGAAAATAAATAATTACGCGTAAAACAAAGTTTGAAAGCATAACGAGTTTCTGTGGCAGTTAACTCTTATCAAGAACAGATGAAGGTACGCTCTTGCTCTTATTTACTGATCGGACCATGGAGCAATTAACCATGAGCTCCATGGATCGGACTTTTTATCTCGATGCTCGGAGCGTATCGCCCGCCGCGGCATTACTGTTGGAGATTTTACATTTATGAACTACCGTATATACCCGCGTATAAGCCGAATTTTTTTTTTCTAAAAAATGACCCATAAAAACCACATTCGGCCTATGCGCGGGTCAGAGTTGATGAAAACTCTTATAAGTGGAGTTTACAAATAACTAAGCAATAATTTTATTTATTAATCCATTTAGATTTCATTTATTAACCCTTTCACTGCATAAATAAATTTCTGATAAGATAAAAGTATTCTCTCTCTTTGCAGCATAATGAGAATCTCTGAAAGGCTGTGGCGGCCATATTGGAGAAAGTATGAGAGGGGGAGGGGCTTCAAACGAAACTAGCGCACCTTTACGTGTTCTCTCATTGCAATACATACAGTAAATACATTAATCTGAACAGTATTCAAAATAGAACATAGAAGCATCGAAGATTCAAGAAGACTAAAAAATTCGATTTCGAAACTTTTTGAACATCGATACATGAGCTAACATCGATACTATCGCCAAGCACTAGCATATGAAATTTAATAGACCTTAACAGCACATTGTACAATTATAAACAATATACAGTGCAGTATTTCATGTCTTTTTCCTCAATTTTCCATTGTTAAAAGCAAATGCTCTGGGGTACGGTGATAATAATAATAAAAATACGTTAGGCCTACTGAAAGATGATCGAAACAAAATTGAAACCATGATCGAAAAATGGTTTATAAAATACTTCAAATAATTTTTTTGTACCTGTTACGCATTGTAATTTTAAAGATTATATAGGGTAATTCAAAAACAATTCAAAATTGTAAAACAATTTAAGGGAGTATTATAGATGTCAAGATTAACATGGGTTCGAATTTGAATGCCAACTGGGATAGGCCTATGAACAGAAATAAAAATGCCGCCACCAAGATCAACAAGTTAATAACTCAGGTTCTGTAAAGCCTAGATTAATGAAATTTGGAGGAATAACAGGGCACATAAGACTCTATATACCGTTAAAATTTGATTGAATTCCAACAAGAATTTTTCGAGTTAATCATTCAACATCATAACACGTTTACTTTTGAGTACTAACCAGCACTTGTTACAATTTTCACTGCGTAACTCGGAAACTTCTCGTTGGAATTCGATCAAATTTTAATGGTATACACAGTCTTATGTACCCTGTTATTCCTCCAAATTTCATTAATCTAGGCTTCACAGAACCAGAGTTATTGTTTGGAGTTCGGTCATTTGCCCCAAACTGCCGCATGCCTTTTGAACATCGATAGCCTATTATCGCAAAGCGCATAAAATTTAATATATCTTATAGTACATTGTACAAATACATACAATATATGTCAAACAAGACAAATTATAAATTTATGGTTTTCGTAATAAAAAATTTTTTCCCTCAAGCGTTGCATTTTTTTTTCCTTTTTTGCCTCGGCTTATGCGCGGGTCAAGGCGTTTTTCAACTTTTAGGGCTCAAAAACAAGGGGTCGGCCTATGCGCGAGTCGTCTTATACGCGGGTATATACTGTACACGGTAATTAAAGTTCTGTCATGTATTGACCGTTTCGATAACAAAACAACGCGTCACAGGAAACCACGTGACCGATCCTACGACAGCTCTTACTAACTTCCGTTTCAGAGTATTTAGTACAGTGTAACTACAGTGTAGTTTAAATTACAAGTGTTTATACAATTATTAGGTGATTTTTCTGTTTAAATTATGTCAAGCAGATATTTTAAAAGTTTGAACGGCATAGCCAGCGAACGATATAAGCAGAAATTAATGTTTGAAGAGCACAATTTGCCAGATCCCATGGATGATATGTTAGAAACGTTTTTCAAGAACGACGTGAATTCGTGGCCTACAGTAACATCACTCGATCTGTACGATTTCTTTGTGAAACGAATATGTTTCTACGCCAAGGATGATTATAATTATCTTGTAAGTAGGAAAGTAAAAGAAATCCTCGTGGATCGTGTCAAGGAGCTACAGGTGAGTGAACGATTTAAGCCTATTGATTTATCGTGCTAACTTTAATACAGTTTTTACAAATTGGTTTCATACAGTTTTACATGAATTTCATACATTTCTAAATAAATTTAATACATTTTTAAATGAATAAAATACGATAAAATGAATTATATTTTAAAAAATTTATGCGAGAAAAAAAAAAAAAAGAAATTTATGCGAAAGTTCCGTGACGGTGTACATTGAATGATGAGCGGCCAGGCCGACATGAATGACTATCCGTTAGCTGAAGTTCATCGTCACGGAAATTTCGTGATTTTTTTTCTCGGATAAATTTCTTAAAATATAATTCATTTAAATCCTATTAAATTCATTTAAAATTGTATTAAATCTCTTTAGAAATGTATGAAATTTATGTAAAACTGTATGAACCCAATTTGTAAAACTGTATTAAAGTTAGCACGATAATTGGTTCACTCACCTGTAGCTCCTTGACACGATACACAAGGATTTCTTTTACTTTCCCACTTACAAGGTAATTATAATCATCTAATGAAGAGTATATAATTATAATCATCTATTTAGAGTTTTTCATTTGTTGAATAATGAGCGGCCAGGCCGACATGAATGACCGCCCGTTAGCTGAAGTTCATCGTCACGAAACTTTCGTGATTCTTTCTTGCATAAATTTCTTAAAATATAATTTCGATAATATGATAAATCATTTACATATTAATTAGGTGTGTTACAATAATAAATTCAGAACATAAACGCGATGGGGCTGATCGATGTCAGCCGAGAAAATTAGGGGATGCTACACGGGATTTTTACCGATTTTAAATTACACTTCGTTTAAATAAATATAATGCGTGTTTTAGTTCAGTGTAAACTGAGTTTAATTATTAAATTAAATAAAAAAATATTTTTATTATAGCCTTGTTTTAGTCAATTTACCGTAAACTTTTTATTATTTTAATTCAATTACAGAAAACAAGCTTGTAACATAAACAAATAAAACAAACGTAACAAGAGTAACACTTAACTGTCGTGTATTAATTAATTGCACTGTAATTAAACTAAAATAAATACAGTAATATTAAAAATATTTATTCTTCCGTATTTCTGTACTGAGGGGGTAAAATTGTATTAAATTCATTTAAAAATGTATTAAATCTATTTCATACAACACAACACTTCACTACACAGTATTGTTTAGCATGGAAAAACGGCG
Source organism: Rhysida immarginata (assembly GCA_023313115.1). Taxonomy (NCBI): domain Eukaryota; kingdom Metazoa; phylum Arthropoda; class Chilopoda; order Scolopendromorpha; family Scolopendridae; genus Rhysida; species Rhysida immarginata. Next base: position 3,521,614 of record JAHWFO010037430.1, read on the forward strand.
ACGCCGGAAGTGTGGCTAGGCTTCAGAGGCCAACTGATGTCGCTACCGCCACCTACATAGAGCTTTCCTCGAAAGGGTCCATATCATACGCTAATTTCGTTTGAAGGTCATAATACGACTTTTCATTTGAATTTCCCGTCGCCAAAAAAAAATACGAATGTAACTCAATATGAACAGAATGCCACTTTACCACATCAAACATGTTGGCCTTCATATTTGAAAACTTCATTCGTATGTTATTGGCGACGAGAAATGCAGATGAAAAGTGAAATATTGTAATATATAATGAACTATACATTGTAAATACAAGGTAATTAAAGTTCTGTGATGTATATTATACGCTAATTTGGTCTGAAGTTCATTATGCAACTTTTCATTTGAATTTCCGGCGCCAAAAAAAAAAATACGAATGTACCTTCTCAATCCATGAAGTACAACTTTGTTTCGATGTGATAAAATGGCGACGGGCAGTGGGGAATTCAAATGAAAAGCGAATAAATGTAATAAATAATGAACTGTACATTGTATATACAGGCAAATTAAGGTACTGTAATGTATATTGTGCGCTAATTTCGTTTGATTTTCATCAGGATGGAATGCAACTGCATCACTTCAAAGCAGTATCAGTTTTCTGAAATTGTTGTTGTCATGCTGTTTGGAAAAAAAAAAAACGGTAATTAGGCCGCACAGGCATTTTTTACAACTTTTTTATTAGATAAGCCGCGGCGTTACTACCGTAAATTACGGTAATAATAAAAATAATAATAATAATAAAACTAACGATTGTCAGAAGAGAGGGGGAGGGGATGGTATCACATCTTCCAATAATCCAGGAAGGAAACTTTGCCAATGTCTTCGAAATTGAGATCACGAATATGCCTCGGTTTTCTGTAGTTTGTATGCAAGGTTGTTAAAAAGGTGGCCTCTATCGGCCGATTTCTCTCAAAAGCACTCGCATTGCCTTCTGGGATTGTGACGTCACCTGGAAGGTTGGCAGCAGGCAATCCGCCCCTTTTAACAAAACAAAGCTGAGATGGCTGGAGTTCCATGTGCTTTTGCTAATAATAAACGCATATTATTTATTATTTTTAGTCCAATATTATAATATAGAGTGGATTTATTATATTTCCATGCATTTATTCTTCTCATGGTAATAGATACGAGCAAAATTTCATTAAATGAGCAAACCCCCCACCCCTTCTTGTAATGAAAAAGAGCACACTCGTAACAAGCAGGAGAATTCCTGAGCAGGAGATCTGCTCTTGATACTAGTGTTAAATCGTAAAATTCAAACAGATTGCACTACGAGAAAATCGAAAGCTAAGAGAAAATTTGAAACCTGAGAGAGAAGTTTAGAAAATAAAATATACACAAGACTCTTCGCTTTCATCTTCACCTCCTTCACTCGTACCAAGTAATTAAAACTGTTCAGTGGCTTCAGATTCATTTGAAGACTCTTTAAACCACGTTGGGAAAAACGACGACATGGGATATGCTTTCACTCTCAAATTATAATTTGAGCAAAACGAAAATGTTCGATCAGACTCAAACAGAAAGTGACTGGGTATGTAGGCATTACTTTTTTTTTCTTCCTATCATATTTTTACAACCATACAAGCAGTGGTAGATGTTTTAATGGCGTACTAGCACTTAATGCTAAATGATTGAATACTGTAACAGTTTAATTGTTAAAGAATTGCTTTGACGAGGTGGCCTCGCTGTTGCAGTATTTGCTTTTGTATTTCAGTGCTAAATGTATATAAATAGATCTATTATTTGCAATCTCTGAATTTTAAAAACACATATTATTCCAACAAAATATTTAAATTAACTCTTGGCACGTTTTTATTCATTTATATTGGTGATAAATAGTAAAAATATTCTGGAAAATAAAGGTCACCGCGCTATTCCCTATCGTTTTTTATGCGTTCGTCTGCTCCAAACCTTCCAGCTGACGTCACGCGTCAGTAGCCAATGACCATCGATCACCCCGATAGAGGCCACCTTCTTTTTAACAACCTTGGTTTGTATGCCACTTCATTTCCATCAGGTTATTCAGTATTCCAGCCACCAGGTCATTGTAATAGCTGTTCATCCTCTGCATTATGTTCATCAGGAGATCTTGGGCACACTTTCCAACGCAAGTCATGTTCAGATCCGAGTGGATGTAATGATTTTTTATGGTCCTTCTTCCAAGCTGGGCAATGGTTCTCAGGGTAACATTCTTTTAGGTCTTTATAACTCGTAAACTAAAACACATATATTATCAAAAATATATATTTTTGTGCTTATCTGATAGTACTGAAATCATAAACAAAATATGTTTTTACCTAAGGTTCCTAACCCTAATAATAATGCATAAAATGATTCTTTATAAACTTATTTTTGTTAAATCAAATTTCGTTATAACTGGAGAAAATTTGTACAGTTTCAATGTACCTATTCTTAGGGATTTCAATTAACTTCCTTATAATTTATTTTTTATTATAACAGACTTAATTATATCTGGGTTCGACTGTATTTTCGTTGTAATAATGTAAAAAATGAGCATGGTGAGACTGAAGAAATCTTACTATCTGTTTCCGAAATTGAATTTGTAGTAAGCATTGTTCTTTTTATACAGTCTGAAAATGTGCATAAACTGATGTCTGTAACCTGATAATGCCATCTGTTGGTCAAAAACCGAACAATTCTAGCATTAATTTTTTTTCCTGGAATAAAATCAGACTTCATTTCAATCATTTCTGTGCAAACAGAATCTTTTAATCTGCATTCGTGTGCCAATTGTTGAGTTATGGAGTACCATATTTTCCAGTAGTTAGGCTGCAGCAAAGGATAGGTCGTACTCCCCCTCCTCCCTTCCAAGAATCTATCCTAATTCATTTTAAAGAAATATGCTACAATTTTACAGTGTTGCGTACCATTTTATTTCAGAAATAAATAATACATAATAATATTTGGGTACAATTATTAGATAATTAGAATTCGTAACTAAAATCCTTTAAACGAAGAATCTTCTGAATCCGAATGAATCACAGTGTTCTCCCCAGAAAATTTTATCAGGTGGGCGGTAAACTAAATTAACCGGGCGGACAAAAAAAATTAAAAATAAAAATAAATTATATAGTTGCTGTTGTGCAGTTTTTCTTGTATTCAGCCAGGCAGACGCCAAAATCAGCCGGGCGGCACGCCCATTAAAAAGGGCCTGGGGAGAACCCTGAATCATATTTAAAAAGTCTCTCCCAAAATTACCGATTGTTCACTATCTTCATTGTCCTCCTCTTCTTCATTTTCATCAGCATTGAAATTGCTTCCCATGCACTGGCTACCCATAAGCATACGTTTGCACATGGCACATGTTCCAATGACCACCTTTTGTCAATATACTTTTCGTCAATACCCATTTCCCTTGCAGCTGCCCGATTTTCTATTTCTTTCGCTCGTGCTATGGCAGAAAGCTTATAACTTTTACCGGGTAGCTTACCCGTTATTTCGGCATAATATTCCTTAAAGAAATAGAATTGCAAATCAGTCCAGCTTATTTAAATTATAAACAGCACGAATCAGAAGCTAGCTGCAATGGCAGTTAGGGAAATACAGAATGGTGTACTTACATATTCCCCTTAGCAGTCGGAGTCTGGATACTTGGGTCAGTAGTCATGGATTCGAGAGTTGAAATTAAAACCATGCTGACTGCCAAGCTAAAGCTGCCCCTTATATCCCCCACCACTGGAATGCCTCACCAACGGGCATCGAGTATCCTGATTGGTCAAGACCAATAACGACGAGAGCACCCCCTGTTGGCAAAGGGGGGCACTAGTCCAGTTGATCACCGATCACAATGTCAATAGCATAAGAAGCCAAGTGGCCTCTTTTGTAGGACACATGAAACCAGATGAAATTCACTCGGACAAAACAACTTTTCATCACAAGTTCATTCAGAACTATTAAATTATTTTTCTGAATGAACTTGACTCCAGCGTTAGTTAGGCTGCACATGCAAAAATTTTCGCTTCTTTAAAAGTTAGGTCGCAGCCTAACTACCAGAAAATACGGTATTTCCTGACTTTTGGTTCACCCTGTATTTGGAGTAGAGATTGGTAATATAACCTCGATTCCACAGCCTTGCATATACTTACAATTGAGCAGTAAATACTGCTTGATAATTGCTAAGGAAAATGCACATTCCGCTATTTAGGGGCGCTGGAAAATAATGCAGGACACGTCAAAACATTGGTTACTACTCTGTTGTTCGATTTGCATAATTTGAATAAAAGTCACGTGTCCAATGATCTGTGGGTCAGTGAAAATCAGTAGCAGTGGAGTGTTAGGGTGAATACACGTGCAGGTGTTTTGCGAACATTACTCTAAATTTTCAGTCCCTCTATCACATATCGTCTGCAGAATGCTGCAGAGACGCCATTTGAAGATTGTGGACGAGCTGTTGGACGGCTTGAGGTAGGGCAAAGTGTGACTGAAATTGCGCAAGCAGTGGGCGTTGCGAAAAGTGGTGTTTCTCATTTGAAAACTGTTGCTGCCACCAGAGGATCTGCTTTACATGTGCATGGGGTGGTCGTCGAAGGAGCACAGCTGCTTGGTAGGACCGTAGCATAGCCCTTTCAGCAAAAAGAGGAAGAAATCAGACACCCGCATAGATAGCTGCAGATCTTGCCGCTGCTACAGGCACTCATGTTTCTGTCAGAACCATTTCTCGTCGGTTGAACGATGTTGGGCTGTATGCATGGAAGCCTATCAAATGCATTCCACTATCTCCGTTCCATCAACGGAAGAGATTAGAATGGTGTAATGAGCATCGTGCTTGGGGCGATCAGGAGTGGTCCATGGTGATGTTCTCCGACATCTCAGTTCACTATGCAGAGTGATTCTGGGCATCAACTGATCTGGTGTGAAAAGAGAACTCGTTATCACCAACAAAATGTTTGGGAAGTGCAACGTTTTGGTCAAGGAGTCATGGTGTGGCCGGGTATCATGCATGATGCCAGAACACCCCTTCACATCTTTGCAGGAGGTTCTGTTACTGCAGCATGGTATTGCAGGGAAATTCTTCTGGATCACGTTCGTCTTTTTTGTGGAGCAGTTGGTCCAGACCTTGTGTTCATGTACGACAATGCCTGTCCACACAGAGCGAACATGGCATCGGATGTTTTTGAGAGTGAGGATTTTGAGACAACCCCCACTCTCCTGATTAATATTTATCAATGGAATATGATAATTATCACAGAATTCCTGCCAGGTGGGGTAGGAGTCAAGGCTTCAGGACTGATACTCGTAGGCGTGTGTTTTCAATGAGATAATCTGTGTTAAACTAAACCCATTTATTCATAATTCAGATTAAAGCTATTTACACTGGGATATACACAAATGTCAGCATGTAAGTATTAAAACTCTCATATGGCCTGAACACCTTGGAGCAGGCACCTGTAGGGACTGCTTAACATGCAATAAACTACTACTAATCACTATGAAAGGCCCCTTCAAAAACACACTTATATCTATAGATTACAAGTAATAGCAATAACCTCTATTGCCAATCCATAACCAGCAGCAATAACCTCTTTATGATCGGGCTCTGATAATGCTGGGCGACAGAGACACATAACTATGGCATGAGGAGCACGCCCTCAGCCATGCAGTGATCCATATCATTGCGCAGTCGGCAGGCACCGCTTACTATGCAACCAACTAACGTGAGAATACGTCGTGTGGCCCTTTTCGACAACGGGGAGGTTCACAGTAACCCCAGCATGTACCTCCGTTGCTACAAATAATCTGCAAGCTACTATTCTCACCTGGCCAACAGACATGACTTTGCAGTCGCACGTCAGCTACAGAAGTGTCCTGCCTGTGCCGCTGATTCCAGATTTGGAGCGCGCTCAATCAGCTGCGGGCTGAACACGCGGCCCCTCAAAACACATCCGAGATAGAGTGTACTATGCCATCACTGGCTTGAGAGTCACCTGCATAAATCGGCCAGACTAAATATATACAAAACACGTCAATCATGAAACAAAGTTCAATTTGGCGGAACAGTGGGCTCTCATGTACAAAACCAAGCTCAAAGTCTTGGGCTGGTGACAGGAAGTGGAATGAACCCGTGGAGAACTTGAAACACCTATGCACGGGACTCCTTCCGCAGGGACTATGGCAGGTAGAGAGTTATTGCAGGGCATGCACGTCTATTTCGACCACCACGGCTTGGTATCACAGAAAAGTAACAAAACAATGGAATGGACTCACCCACGACGTCATCTAGTTTAGGACAGCACAGTCACTTGTCGACGCTCTTTGTCACCTGGAGCTGCTTTCCATGACGCAACGCGAAACTCGTCAAAGTCAAAACAGAACTGAATTATTATTATTATTATTTACTTTAAACTCAAAAACTAGTGCACTGCTAACTCCAAATTACAACGTGCAAATTATAATTACAATTAGAACATGACAAACAGCGGAAAAATCTTCTCTAACATTCAGGCTTTGAACAACTCATACAGTGCGCATGAACAAGATAAACACGTCTTCACCCAGCGACTGCCTCAAGAAAAACACACAAAATATTTAAATTAAAAGAATTTTTCTCTCCGAAAAAAACAAGCATGGATCGCAACAATACCTCGTTGGGAGCCTGGTAAGATCTTTTCTGAAATCTCATCCGAGAAAACAATGCCAACTCCCAACAATGATGGCTTTTGTTGCTCCGACAATCGGGGACAACAGCGATCGTCATAAACAAAACACTCAAATGATAACCATTTGAGAAAAAGCAAATAACATAAAATACGAGGGTTGGGGCATAAGTCATGGCAACTATTTTTTTTCTTGTAGATATGTGAACGGATCACCAACGTATATGTGTCGTGTGGAAGTTCTGCAGGCATAGTGTGTATGCAGAACAACAGATGGCTCTGTGGTAGCTGGTAGTAGCGCAGCGAGGGTTGTGAAATCAGTCAGTTGGTGAGTGTCGTGCGAGATGGAAGTAACCCGTGTTGAGCAGCGCGCTTACATCAAAATAGCCGTTCTCCGAGGGAGAAATGCAATGGAATGTCACAGTGAATTAGTGGAAGCCCTTGGGAATAATGCCCTACCATACTATACAGTAGCACGGTGGGTAGGAAAGTTTCAGCAAGGACGTGTGTCAACCAGTGATGATCAACCGTGAAGGCCATATTGCCCTGTATACTATCGTAATAAATTAGTGTGTTACGATATTTCAGTGCTATTCATTGTCCATACATGTAGTGAACACCTTGTCCTTTCGTCTGTATATGTCACATTTTCCAACCGGACTGGTATCTTCAAGAAAAAAAATAGTTGCCATGACTTTTGCCCCAACCCTCGTATTTCAACTATAAGTATAGAATTAAAAAAAACAAAATACATACACGTACAACAAAACGAATCAAAGTTAAATAAATTTAAAAGACAAACCAAACACCAATTGTGTTAATATACACAACACTCATCATTATTTATTCAGAAAAATTATCTAACTGTGCAAGGACTCAAAAGACGGTCTCTGCTGGGCCATGTGACACTCCAACTGACATGGAATGTCACAATATCCAAGCGTTTGCAGTGGCCCACATACCCCCTGGACCTCAGTCCCATAAAACATCCTGGGATGCTCTTGGTAGATGTGTGGCACAAAGGAATCCCCCTCCCAGAACGCTGCAGGTACTGACAACTGCGTTAAAGAAAAATGTTGGTGGTTTGTCACCGGTTTGAAATGTGAGACCCTTAATAGTGAGTGAGTATTGCCTCGAACCGCAATGCATGTTTTGCATCTGTTTTGGCATGCTTCCCACCAGACTGTTGAGAAGAGTAGTCGGGATCTTATCCCATTCTTCCTGTAACTATTGATGCTTCATGATACTGTGACTGTAGCCAGTGTGTTGTTTAATTGAGGGGGGGGTCTGTTTAGTCATGTATGCCAAAAATAGGCATTTTTTTTGTTCTCTGGTCATATGGGACTGTTTGGGAAATTAGAAAAAATTATTTATTCTTTTGGGAAGTTGATGTAGTGTAAACACTCTATTAGTACTGTGTAATGAGCCATGTCACTTGTCCAGAGGGTGTTTATTTTTTTTTTTTGCTTTAGCAAAAATGATAGTGAATGTGATATGTTTCATCGGTCTTTTGTTTAAGAGTTGACTATGATCGCTATTTGCATTGTTACAGCCAAGTAAGAGCTTGGGAAGCTGTAACAATGTGAATAGAAATAATACACGATTTGCTTTGTTACAGTAGGAGAATTTTCTAGAAGAGATGACAATAGGCGGTTTCACGCTTTGAAACGGATTGAAAAAACGGTTTAAAAATAAACCGTTTAAGTGGGTAAAACCGTGAACAAATGGTTTAAGCTTTACAATTTTAAACGGTCTATTTCTTTTTGGAAATTTGACTGCAGAGGGAGCTGGTTGTTATAACCATGGCAGCCTCCTTGAGTATAGTGTACATATGTGATTACAACTACAAAACATGTTTTAACAATTTGATTTTTTTAACGACATGATTTACTTTACCTGATATTTGCCTAAATATGGAAATCCAACAATATAATTCGCAATTGCGAGCTCTTCATCCAAATCCCAAGCTCTGATCCGACGCCGCTTCGAGGAAGCGTGGTCAGCCATGTTTTTTTCCTCAAAAAAACGAGATGTTGCAAAAAAACGAAATAAACGAACGGAAAAAACGACGGTGTCGTTTCCGTTTTTTCCGGTTTTTTCCCGACCGTTTAAACAAAAACCGTTTTTTTTTTCTGAAATAAACTGTTTTTAAGCCGTTTTTTTCGAAGCGTGAGACCGCCTAATCTCTTCGTGTTTTGCTTCTCTTGTGAAAATGTTATTGTTGTCTTGGCTTCATGCGAGGGAGATCGCTCAACGAGTGTGAGCGTATATGGAATGCCGCCATTAAGATGAAAGTTTCCATCGGGCAGTATGTTGAAGTTAATAAACACGACCTTCTTTATTATGGATAGTGATTCTACCTGTAAAATTGAAAAATAATCCGGCCTGACGAGAGATTTTAAAAGAAAACATTCGTCGATTTTATGCTGGAACCGGAAAAAAGATAGAACGATTTTAAATAGATCAATCTTTTCTGCACCGAATGTGTGTGTTTAGAGGCTGCTAAGATAAGAAGTCGCTTACCTGATGAGAGGACATACATGGTGAGATCTTTCTTTTTTATTTGAGAGTTAAAATGCCACGGCCACTCTTTTATCTCGACGGTCATAAAATGTACAGTGATAGTAAAGCCGCAACGCCTAACGAAACGGCTATTGAATGCAGCGGTGCATCGAGTTTTTTGACTGCTTTGTGTAGCAAAACTAGACTGAAGTGACATTATTTGTTGTCTTTATTGCAAAATATGCACGCAAGAAGCATGTTACATGTTTATTAGAATAGAGTTAAAATGTATTTCGCACATCTGCTTTTGCAGTAATTTAAAAGGCGCATGTTCACTGCCGGCAAAAGTTTAGTTAGCGTGCTATCTTATATCGAGGTTCCGTTGTAAGCGCTGTTTTCTAGCGTGGGACGATATGAGAGGGTAGTTTCTGCGTCTCCGACGTTTGAATATCATGCGATAGGGATTACAGTCTCTCTCTCTCTCTCCCCTTCCTTCAATTTCTCTTTACCGTAATTTGAAATCGGTTGAGGACTGATGGAAAATTAAAAGAGAGATGCGACGCTTTCTGTGCCTCTAGTGTCAGGCAATTGGATGGGAAACAGAGTGCTTAGGAAAGCGCGAAACTGTTAACAGTTACACTAATGTAGAGTGTTGACAGTGAACATTGGCACAAGCCTCTGTAGTAATTTATAGTATTGGAAATTGATATTTCCGGGTCAATGATATTGAGGTGCGAACATGCAGTATTATAATTGTAATAACTTTAAGCGACCCCTATTGTTAAAATGGAATACTTACATATAGTTCATGGGAATAAGTAATCTGGGGTCCTTAGCGGCTAAAACAGGACACTTGATGTTGAAGCTAGCGTTTTCTTTAGCGTTTTATTGAATAATTTTAACGTTTTGAATTGGGGTTTTAAGATATCTTGTTATTTATTAATGTTTTTGTGGATCCACATTGAGGAATATGTTGTATGCTAATTTTGCCTATTATAACTGTATTATGCCAGTGTTTCAGAATAAATAGTAGTATAGATTTTTCATATTGCCTGGTTCCCTGCTTGATTCACACAGCTTAGCAAGTCTCGAAACTCGTACCCCCACCTCGTGTGGAGTTGGTATTGACCAGGGCCTCTTAGCAGGCTCCTCCCACGTGGTGGGATAGCACAATACCTCTTCTGCTTTTGCCATTATGTTCCTTTCCTTAGTTTAAATTCCATGCCATTTTGTGTTCATAAAGTCACTGTAATATGTCTACTGAAGTTGTATTGTCTGTGCACCACGAGAAGACCGCTGAGTTTCTTAATGTGCTCATATGGTGTCTCTGTAGTTGCAGATCAGTCTATAGTTATGAAGGGAGGAAAAGCACTAAAATCAAGTAGTGCAAAAATGATTTCTGGCAGTGTTTCCAAACAATGAAAACGTTTGCATGGAGAAGTAGATCCTGAGAAACATGAAAAAATAAGAGAAGAAAATTGTCCTATTGTTTACATCGATGAAACATGGATCGACTCAAATCTGGTTGTTTGTCCTTCAACACTGAATAGATTCATAGTAGTAGTTTTTAACACAAGCATTTGAAATCGAAATATTAAATCAGAGTAAACTAAATACATTAGAAATTGAAAATTGAGCAATATTGTGTCACTAATCTGTACAAGTTGGTATAGTTTTTGGTATATTAGTACTACACTTCACTGTCCAAGGAAGAATTATATGTTTTCTGAACTTGTTTCATTGGAATCTGTTTCACTGTCGTTTGATATGTGAAGGATCAAACTTTCAACCTCCTCTATTAACCCATCTGTGTTCCAGTAATTCTGCTCCAGTTTTTCTATGTAGCTGCATACTGATGACCACTTTTCTGGTGTCACTTGTTGTAATGCGGCATTGCTTAATTTCATCAGATCAGTTAATGTCATGTCGGCTTTAACGTTGTTTTGATGAACAAAATTTTTTACGTTTGCCCAGATGAATTCTATTACATTCAAGTCGCAATGGCATGGTGGAATTCTAACCAGCGTGTGTCCATGCTGATGCAAAACTGTATCAAGGAAATACACTTTTTCAGCAGGTTTATTTCGTTTTATCAGTTAGATCAATTCAAATTTTCTCCTTTTTGATCAAATGAAATGTTTCTTTGCTCCAACCAGTTCCTCATGTTAGATTTAAGAGAATTGGTGGTTGGCACTGTATGATAGAATGCATTATCTGCAACAACAACTGAATTGGGCTCCAAATTATGGATCAATATTTCTTGCACCCACTTCTCAAAATCTTGTTGGTTCATTTGTCAGTGATAATCTCGATGTGTTGTAGATGCTTTATATAACGCCGCATTGTTTATGAATCCGTTTTTTCCATCAGTGTGCACAACGATAATAAGTCTAGATGCGTTCACATCCAAAATAGCACCCGTTTGTTCATCTTGCCAACATTTCTTGAAAGCCAAATTTGAGTCGATCCATGTTCCATCGATATAAACAATAGGACGATTTTCTTCTCTTATTTTATTCAGATTTCTCAGGTATCTACCTCTCCATGCAGTGATGTCTGATCGTTCAATTAACACTTATCGTTTATTTTTACATTTTCTCCATTGGTATCCCAGCTTATGAAGTATTTTTCGCAAAGAAGTTGCCTTCCAACGTAAATTAATTTCTTTTTGCAAAATAGCAAGTAATTTTGCAACTGTTGCAAAAATATGTTTTGTCCAAATCATTTCATTTATTTTCTGGCGTATTACAGCCAAATCAAAATCTTTGACAGAATCTTCTACATTTCGCCTTGTAGATCTTGGTCTTTTTTTTTTTTCCCCTGGAGTTTCTATTTGTACACTTGAATTTCCTTCTTTTTGAATTCTCTGCACTGTTTTTTCGCTGATTTCAAGTGTTGATTTTGACAATGGAATTGGTTCCATTTTATGAGAAACAGCTTTATCGAAATAAGAAATAACGTTAAATGCAAGTTGTCTTTCACAACTATGAAGACTTTTTCCTTTTTGGGCCTTTTTTCCAGGTGGCGTTTTCATTTTAAAAGCTACTTGATTTTAGCGCTTTTCCTCCCTTCATAACTATAGACTGATCTGCAGCTACAGCGACACCATACGAGCACATTAAGAAACTCAGCGGTCTTCTCGTCGCGCGCAGACAGTAGTAATGTTTATTTCTTGGGACAGTATTTATTGACAAAAATGTTGCTTTTCCTTAGCAACTGTCAAGCAGTTTAATAAGTGAAGTTCCAAAATATTATTGTTCCAGAATATTAAGATAACAAATGAGTATTCTTCTTTATTTTACTTTTACATTTATAGGAATTTACATCGTTGCAGCTAAGCGAACCCCGTTTGGGACATATGGAGGGAAACTTAAGAACCACTCTCCAACAGATTTACAGGAGATTGCTTCTAAAAGTGCCTTATCAGTAGGCAATGTGAAACCAGAAATCGTGGACTCTGTTGTCGTTGGAAATGTCATATCGGTAAAAATAACTTTTGTTTCTTTCCTTAACTGGTTACATTATCATAATGTTTACTTTGCTTCTTTAATTACTCATAATTGTTTTCCCTTGGATTCAATTTTTGCATTAAAGTCTTCTGCACAAGATACTAGTTATATTTCCCGACATGTATCCATTCGCTGTGGTGTTCCTGTACATGTTCCAGCAGTAACTGTCAACAAATTATGTGGTTCAGGATTTAAATCTGTAGCCATTGCAGCCCAGGTTTCTTTAGGAAAAAAATTTATTTATTATTATTATTTCTTGTATTCTTATGAATATCCTAAAAGAAGAATGAAGAGTAATTAAATGCTGTCCTATGTAGGAAATCGCAGTAGGGACTGCAAATGTAGTCTTAACAGGAGGGAGCGAAAACATGAGCCAGTCTCCTTTCGTTGTACGTAACATACGATTTGGTGCACGATTAGGTGAAGATTTAAAGGTAATAATATTTACTAGATAACCCTTTCATTAGCAATACATACAGTAATTTTTGGAGTATAATACGCACCCCCTTCCCCACTTTGACCCTCCCTCCTGACTCTCCCCCTCCAAAATATATATATTTATTTTTTAAATCGTATCTTCATTGCGTTTATTATCAGAATATTAAATAATATTTACATTTTTTAATGAGTAGTATTGATTTTTTTTAACTTTTATTTTTTTTTTCTCTCCGTATTATACCCCGAAAATTACTGTATTTATGGTATCAAATTAAATAGTATGAAAAACTTTTCTAGTTTGAAGATTCTTTATGGGTGTCATTAACTGATCAACAAATTAATACACCTATGGGCGTTACAGCAGAAAACTTAGCTGAGAAATATAACATTTCTCGAGCAGAATGTGATGCATTTGCCCTTCAGTCACAGCAGCGTTGGAAACATGGTATCGTGTCAATAAAATCTACAACCTCTGACAATTAAGTTCGGTAAATTAGTTTGCACAACAAAATGCAAAACAGATAGAGCCACATTTACTTTATTGTCCTTCGAAATAATCACCCTGGAAGACAATACACTTTTGAGATCGGGTGTAAAAGTCCTGGAAGCTCCTTAGGGATGGCTTTAAGTTCACGTGTCACATTTGCTTGAATGTCTGGAATGTCCGCAAATCTGTGTCCCTTTAAGGCCCGTTTCAGGTGTGGGAACAAGAAAAAGTCTGCCGGTGCCAAGTCTGGTGAATAAGGTGGATGAGCTATGGATACGACCCCTTTGTTGGCCAGAAACTGTTGCACGATTACGGCAGTGTTCCTCTTTGATCCATTATCCACAGTTACGTGCGCACGCTACACCTTCAACTGAAGAAACGAGCATCTGCTAAACCATTGCACGCACAAACGTGACCTGTCTGAACTTGCTTAAACAATGACTGGGCTTGTATTCACATGCATTGTTACTCGCGTAAAGCTCGCACCGATTAGGGTGTGATGTCATTCACCGAACTTAATTGTCAGAGGTTGTAATTCCTTGCAATACGTGAACTTCGATAATCGACCTCCATTTAAGTAATTCGAAAAATCTCCAATATTTTTACATTTTCATAGCAAACCAAAATGGCTATTTTAAAGAAGAAATGGCTCCTATATCCCTGAAAATTAAAAAGAAAGAAGTGATAATGGATGTAGATGAGCATCCTAAAGAAACAACTGCAGAACAGTTGGGAAAACTTCCTCCAGTGTTCAAGCCAAATGGAACCGTTACAGCTGGAAGTGCTTCAGTAAGAACTATCTTCCTCTCATCTTAATGCCATTTGTTTATTATTTTTGTAGTAGCAAGATTTCTTTTAATATTGTCTAAATAGGGCATATGTGATGGTGCTGGATCTTTGATTGTAGCTTCTGAAGAGGCATGCAAAAAGCATAATTTAAAACCTCTTGCCCGTTTAGTTGGATATGGATATGCAGGTAAAAAAAAAAAAAAAAATCCTACAAAAATATACAAAACTTTCTGCAAATTTCAGTTTTTCTTCATATCAACTCTAATTTTAAATTCTTTTTAATTATTTACCCGAATTTTTACTGAGCTTTTTTTTCCCAAATTTGGGGAGGCAAAAACTTGAGGTCTTATTAGATTCACATTATTTTGAGGGGAATAGAAATGTGCGTGCCAGAGAATAGACAAGTTTCAGCGATTACCATCGCCATCTGATGAGAAAAAAGCAAACGTCTGAAGGAGATTTCCAGTCTCGCTGTTCACTGTTGCGGTTGCCATGCATCTTAACGTGTCTTGTATTGTTTCCGGATGCCTTAATTATGGAAATAAATCATTCCTAGAATCACTTGGCACCTTTTCCCAAGTCAGACTAACTTAAGAAACAGCGGATATCTAAAATTAAGAAAGATGGTGAGCCAAAGTTTAAAGTGACAGAGGCGAACGTTATTTACTCTGCTCATTTTAAAGACCGTAATTTTCACAAGCTTTTGCACTCCCACAAAAAATATTTGAAACCTGGAGCAGTCTTATCGTTATTTGATTGGATCCCTAAGAGACTGATAAGACAGTAATACGTTTTAAAAAACGCTAGTACAGCTCTGATCAGGGATTTCAGTTACATGTAGTTGTGCTGCTTTATAATGCAATTCTTAGACTGCATCAATGTGATGACAGTTTGTATTTAACCTGCAAATAAAGAAATGGCATTTCCATAAGCACCCGGATGTATTAACCTTTATCAACAACCAAAAAATATAAACTGAATATTCACACAATATGTATTTGGCTAGGTTTTATTTCATCGTACTAACAACTCGCTTGAACATTAAAGCATTTTTTATTGGACTTCAGAGGTTGTAATTTTAAATAGCATTTAATTTGTTCCACAGGGCATTCCCAATATACATCTTGAATTTCTTCACAACTGAACAAGATGCACACCAGAGAGTAACCACCTTGAGAAGGTCTGACTCTTATTTTAGAGCAAACTTCTTTCCTTCAAGATGCATATTTCAACACCTTGCTTGTACCCTTCATCTAAGAGATAACTTGATAATTTTATTTGATTTCGTTGCTATATGTTGTTGGACAACATTATATAAGATGATATCTAAGAGTAGAAGATTTTCAGATTGATTCCCCAAAACAACATTTCATTCATTATAACTTTCTTCGCATACATGTTCTCCATATGGGAAAAATGTGGTTTCTATCTCCTTGGGCGTTTTTCCATGCTCTCACAGTGTGGCGTTACTGCATCTGTGCATGCGTCGAAGATGCTGTGAAACTTGTCTATTATAGGTTTGGTATCATGCACAATAACAAACATCACTTTAAAGCTATTGTATGGTACATACAAATTCGCACATATGAAGAGAAATCATTCCCTTAAACAGTCTGAAACATTGAACATTGACATCTTGGTTTAGATGTCATTCTAGGTGGTATGACCTCATAAATACAGGTTTTTAGATGTGGTTGTAAACAAGCCATTCAAAGATTATTAGGAATACAATGACTGGTTAATGTCTGGAGACTATATCATGGCCAACTGGCAAAATAAAAAGTCATCAGTACAATTTTAACAATTTATACATCAAAATTATGCAAATTTAAATGCCACATGCAACGTAATATCTACATAGCGAGAAGATTTTGCCGGTCCCTAGAATTTTGTTATGCGGAGGTTCTACCAAAAAATAAAATAAAATAAATAAATAAATAAATAAATAGAAAGAAGTGAGAGTAAGGGGGGAAAAAGGGTGCACGTATAACATCATGAAACAGTGGCGACCTCATGTGAATGAGTGTCATCCTTCAAAAGCTTACAGTTTTCAATACTAAAATTGCTGTTTTTAGGCATTTTACAAAAATAAGGCAAACAGCTCACTAGAAAGAAAAAATTCTACAGGTATTGTACTACACGATGAAAAATTCTCATTGGGAATGAGCAATATTTATTAATTATTGATGTAAGGAGGTTAAATATTAATTAAATTTGAAATGAATTTATCTCCTTATAATGGGGAAAAAATTGTGAAATAATAAAACAAAAACAATAAAGAAAAATGGAACACTAGAAATATAATTTATCAAATACCATGTAAAAAATTGTGAACATATCTACACAGGTCAAACTAAACGACAATTAGAAATAAGATTAAAAGAACATGAAAGAGCACTTCGCCACAGAGACAAAAACAACCATTTAGTAAATCATTGTATCAAAGAAAACCACACACCAGATTGGAATAACACAAAAATCATTGGAAAAGAAGAAAATTATAAAAAAAGATTAATTAAAGAAACAATAAACATCATTACAAACAACAAAAATTTAGCCAAACCATCAATAGAAATAAACAATAAATGGACACTACTTTTTAACAATCACCCTAACACACAATAGCCAACAATCATAACCAACAATTACAATCAACTTAGCTTCATCACCTTTATATCAATTGTTACATTCTTATTTAAACTGTTTTACAACTGTCAAATACTTTATCAACTGATGCTGAGAAAAAATTCTCGAAAACGTTTTTTATTTGAAATTTACCCCAAAAATTTGAATCGTCCCTTCAAAATTTCATCAGTACTTCAAGATCACCGTCTTCTCCTATCAACATCATCTACACAAGAACTTCATCTACATTCCTCAATAGACTGGTTTTATTTCTCCCATCTTCAATAGACTACACAAGAACTTCATCCTCAATAGACTAGTTTCATCTCCTAAGTTTTTTCAAGTTTGGTGACTCTAATTTAATTTTAATTTTGTTTTATTATTTCACAATTTTTTCCCCATTATAAGGAGATAAATTCATTTCAAATTTAATTAATATTTATTAATGTTGGCATTACCTTTTATAGTTTTGAAGACATTTATTTTTTCATAATAAAGCTGGCAGTTATTGTTCTAAAGCAGAGTCTCGTGGCATTGTAATCGTGTGCTATTTTTTAGTCTTTTCTTAACTTTATATAGCGTTTCGTGTTGCAATAAACCTCGTTGAGTTAACATGTATTTTTCCTAAGTCTTATTCTAACAAAATGGTAGCAGAGCTTGTGGTTGCATTTAGTTAATCTTCATCGATTCGCAACCTCATGAAATCGTCATAAATCAAAGACTGTATAGAGCCGCAAATGAAAAACCAAGTGTATGTTCTAAACCATCACCCAGTCAGCCAGAGAGAATCTGCACCACCTTCTTTATTCTTCTAACCATTGTATCATCGGAAGCCTTAGTCAACGATGGGAGAAACCAGTGCCAGTTTACCGATTCAACATGTCAACAAGCTTACCGGTGAGAACTATTTTATTTGGCATTTACGGGTACGATCAATATTACAAGTGAGGGGTCTTTGAAAGATGTTATTCTTACTGAGCATCTAACTACACTGGAACCCATTCAATCGGATCCTGAAAGCCAAAAATGATGGGAAAAATGGGAAACCAAGGATGACCAAGCTTTTGGAATAATTGTTTTAACCTTGTCCACGACACAACTGGCATCATTCATCAATGTAACGAATGCAAAACTAGTCTGAATGACTTAGAGCAAACATGGTGAACGAATTGATAGAAGACGAATTGATACTGCCTGGAACTCTGTAACGTTCGAATGCGGTCAGAGGAGACACCCAACGATTACATCAACCTGATTGGCGCAGTTTCTCAAGCTTGCATAGCATTAGGAAGAGTTGTAACCAACAGAGAAGTCGTTCATTATGCATTACGAGGGCTTACACGCACCTATCGGTCCATTTCACAGACTAACAAAACACGTAACGACGTTGATCTGACTGATCTGAAATTGGCCTTGCTGTCGGAACAGGAACGGCAACGTCGATATAAAAAAGAAGAGAAGTCATTTGGGACACCCACGGATGTTGCATACAAAACCAAGCAAAATCACATGCCGAAGTATTTTAACTATGGAAAAACTCGATATTATACAAAGTCCTGCCAGAATGAGAGTCGACCAGAAGCTCGATCAGAGAAACACTGCTATTTTTGTGGAAAGCTTGGACATTTAGTGAGATTTTGCCAATTGAAACACAAGACAGAAAACCGTGATCAAGACAAGACAGAAAAGGTACGAGTTGCCATGTCTAATATTCATGATCAGTATGATAAGAAAGAATGTGTACTTTCAATCATGGCCAAAAAGGTATCATCCAATGAAGAAGACTAATGGATTTTGGATTCTGGCGCAAGTGCTCACATGATGTCACGCAGAGATTGGATAAAGATGTCATGCTATTGAAAAAGATGTCATGCCAGCTAATGACGAAACTCGGATAAAAGTCATTGGAAAAGGTGTCGTCGGGATTGTACCTTTCGAAGATAAAGAAATGTCAGTAGCCTTCTCTTCGAACAAGCTTGTTATCAATTTACGAAGTTAACAAAAAGGATAACATGTAACTTTTAGTCAAGATGGTGCAAAAGTTGTGGATAGCGATGGCCAGCTGATAGTTACTGCCACTGCAAAGAACAAATATTACGTTCTTGATGTGAAACCAAAGATTGCGCAACACTCAACGTGAGAGATGATTCTCAAAATAAAATGCCAAGATGTAGTCCAGCTATGGCATAGAAAACTTGGCCATATAAATGAAAAAAAATTACATCAGCTTCAACAGTCATGCCAATACAAAATGCTAATTTGGATTTTTGTGAAGTATGCACGTTAGCCAGAATTCATCAGAAACAATTTCCTTCCATTCCTGATAGTCATTCACATGCACCAATGGAATTTCTTCATATGGATTTGTGTGGTCCTCTCCGAACGACATCATTGGTTGGTGCACAGTATATTTTTATGATAATCGACAATTACAGTTAAAAAATGTTCGTATATTTATTGAAGAACAAGAATGATGTTTATGACGCATTTTTTGCATTCAAACGAAGGGTAGATGAAGTTGAACATAAAAAGAATAAAGAAAACAAGAACTGACAATAGCCTGGAATTCGTCAACAACCAATTTAGCCTGGCATTACAGAAGGTGGGAATAAAACATCAACGTACAATTGAATATTGTCCTCGAAGTAACGGAGTTGCTGAACGCGTGAATCGGACATTATTCGAGTAAGTTTATACAAACTTGATAGATGTCAAGTTACCAGAAAGATTTTGGGGCGAAGCAGCGATGACAACCGTTTACGTCCGAAACCGAACTCCAACGAAGAATTTTCGTCGCCAGATGCCTAATGAACTTAAGAATGGCACTAAGCCCACCATAAAGCATCTCAAAACGTTTGGTTGTGTAGCATATTCTTTCATACCCAAAGCTACAAGCCACTTCAAAGAAGTTTATCTTTATTGGATACTAGCAGAGAACCCGGCGTTGCCTGGATAATTATACTTGCAAGTAAGCAGAACAATCTTCTGAAGTTAAATTATAACTCCAATTTGGTTAAATAATAACCCAGTCAATACAACACAGAGCAAAGGGGCTATCCATTCTAAGAAAAAAACGAAAAACAGGAATTCTAGGTGTATATCGGGACTTTATTTACCTCTTGATATCCATCTTTACCACCGGGGAACATCACTGGATACTTTAGACCCAAGTTTTTCTTGCCCTTGATGTAGAAGCTCTTATACCCTCTTGCTGTATTCGAAACTCCTGTTGTTCAGATGTTTCCAATGCCCGTTTAGATTTTTCTATTTTAGCTCCAGAGTTTCTCTGACCAGTACTCGTTCTTTCTCTTTCCTTTCCGGCAGATAATTTTTTGCTAGTCGTCTGGATGTTTGATAGGGAGTTCAAGGGAGATATGTGTGACTCCTTTTCCTCCTCAATAGACGCTGCCTTATTTATGGCCTGTCACGGTATGGTCATTTTATGCTCATTATTAATAATTATTGGAAACGAACGCTCAATCATCGCATTATCATCATCTCAGTTTCCAAAATATTCACATTCACACAGAATATAGTCAATATATATTTTTATGAAATGTTTGGAGCTGCTGTGCTACCAAATTAGCTAGGTGATAACCCCGGCATGGCTCTTTGTTTTTTTGATTAAAGTTTGAAATATCTTAAAAACAACCGCATGAAAACGCTTAGAATTAATACGGTAAAAAATCTTAATGAAAACTCGAAAAAATATTTTTAAAGGCTCACAATGGATGCACCTCTCCAGATATGCCACTGCTAGTCTAAATAATTTCTTAGTCAAGTAATCTTACTTTAGATGTATGCTTGACGTTCTTGCAATTCCCTTTCTTCTCTCAATGTCTTGAAGTAAAACTTGGCCATTCATCACTTTGTGTAGTCTAGCGGTCATTGATTCTTCTATTTACTTGCTTACCATTTGCTTAATACAGCACGGAGCTAAAGGAGTGCATCCTCTGTCGTCTTTCCACTCTTTCTCAGTAGTCTGCTAACTCTCCATTATTTCCAGTTACTGATCATTTTTAAAGATTTTCAAGAAATTAAGTAGTAAGAACTCTCTTTTCTTAGAAAAGCCTGGATAACAGGAATTGACATAATTGTAGCCACTCCTAATTCAGCTTCTCATCTCAGAACACTCAGACTGGTCTTCGATCGATTGCTGCGATATAACCTAAAAGTTAACTTCGATAAATCATTGTTCTTGTGCACAGAAGTCCAATTTCTCAGGTACCGGGTCGATGGTAGTGGGCTCCATCCGAGCACGAAGAATATAGACCATCTTGAACTACCCGCAGCCCGCTAACGTCGAACAAGTGCGGTGGTTTATCGGTATTTTGCAATATTACCGAACGTTCATCCCTAACCTAAGCGATACCAACTAGCCCCTACGCAGGTTAACATACAAAGGGATATCGTGGGCCTGGACGACCGAATGTGAAAGGGCGTTTGAGGAGATAAAACAACTGCTAACATCACCACCTATACTTGCACAGCCCGATTTTCACCTTCCCTTTGAAATTCATACAGACGCTTCAAAGAGGGCAATTGGGGGAATGTTAGCCCAGGTCCACGATGAACGACGGCACATCGCCTATTGCAGCAGAGCCCTCACAGAGGCAGAAACCAAATATAGCACCATAGATGGGAATTCTCGCTGTCCTCCACTCATCGAGACATTCCGTCCTTACATCAACGCAACCACTTTATGGTGTTCTGTGACGCCCAATCACTCAAGTGGATGGGAAACTTCCGGGACCATCACAGAAGAGTGGCCAGGTGGAACATAAAACTGCAATGTTTTGACTTCGAAATAGTACACCAACAAGGTCGACTGAACCACATCCCGGACGCCTTGTCTCAGAGCGTGCTAATGTTGAAGGAACCTGACCACCCCATCCCAGTGATGATACAAAGGATCGAAGACCAGAACGACTCTGGTGACGACGGAACGATTACGGACACCCCAAAGAACTGAATCGTCCGGGAAAGGTATCCGAACCGAACCATTCGCAAGGATATCGAGTAAGTGTACCGGAGTCCGACTAGTGCCAGAGTGGCATGAATGACAAGACCTCATCCATCCAGGGTGAAAAGGATTGTATTTATTATTGAAAAAACGTTATTATTGGCCGAGGATGAGGGAAGATATCTGCCGAATTTTGAAAACCTGTGTAGTTTACCAGCGCTGCAAGCCAATGAACTACAACTCCCATCCGCCACTCTGTAGAAGGAATATTTCGCGACCACATGAACTTTGGGCTATTGCTGTGGCGGGCCCTCTGATTAGAACCACCTGGTGCAATAGGTATTTCTTAGTGTTGGTCGACATCTTCAGTGGATGGGTAGAGGTGCTCGTCATGAAAAAGGTGAGCCAAGACAGTATGATCCATCTCGTCTGATCGATGGGAGAAGTTGTTGGATATCCGAAGACTCTAATCCCCCACAGCGCCACCTACTTCTTGGGAAAGTGTTACGTCGAATTCCTATTGCGACAAGGGATCGTGCCTCAATACAGTGTGCCTTACCTTCCCCGTACTAATCCAGCGAAGCGGAGTATTCAAGTAATATTGGAAAAACTGTGCATTATACTACTGGAGAAAGATGTCCGCGATTGGGATCTACATGTGGGCGCGTTCGTAGTAGCATTGTGGAATTGCTCGTGGATTGACGCCGACGAATGTAATTCAATGTTTCAACGGGAAAGGGTCCGTGGAGGCAGCTCAACGGAAAAAAACGACGGAAGACTCACCAACAGAACCAAACACCTGTCCGCAAGGTAAACTTCGTTCCCTAGGAACTGGTTTGGTTACGGATGCGTACCGTACCGGGCTGATTACCATTAATACATAAGCTACACCCTCTATATTATGGTCCTTTTATAATCCGACCGTTCAAAGGACTTCATGTGGAATTAATCCAAAATGAATTTTATCGGATTCGTGCCTTAATCACAGCCCATGTTAGTGACCTCAAACCCTTATATAGTGACCGCCTATGCACCGACAGGTGAGGAGAGTAGAACCCCCCTCGTCAGGACACGTTGCCTCGGAGAATTGACGATTGAGCCCATATGGAAACAAAATTTTTTTTTTTTTAAGGGGGGGTTTTTTTTGCGCGGGGCGCCCCCCCCACCTGATAGTTCAAAAATTTTTGTTGTCTGTTTGCGTAAGAAAGATAAAAATGGACAATGACGTTTGTTGATTTAATGATAATATTATTTGCTACTTTTGGTACTAGTGATTGTTGCAAGAGGAGAACTCTTTGAGGTCAATAATGACTTTCTTTACAATGTTGCTGACGCAGTTTTTTTGATAAAAAATGTCTCACCCTTGACAATGTTATGAACTGTTTGTTTTTCCGACTATTATGTGTCTCGGGATTCGGAATGTAAAAAGAAGGAAAACGGGACCAAAAAAATGTGTGTGTGTTATAGGAGACGAGGATGGACGGAAAACCGACGTAAAAGAACGTCACAGACGTTACTAACTAAACCTTTACCTGCCCCTGCTTTACGCAGATTCCTGGATTTGTTATCCTTATCTGAGCAGGATAAGTATTTGTTTATATTAAATTACTTAACTCATTGGTTTGCTAGCCTACACAAAGGTATTTACAAAGTTTATCTTGTTCTTTTAAACTTCATAATTGCAAAGTTATTTACTTCGCGGGATGAGAGGGGTTCTAAACGCAATATTTTTTTGTTAAATGACTTTAGCTTTAAAAATCACAAAAGGATTTTTTTAGGCTTGTTCTTACCTTCCATGAAGGTAGTAACCATATTTTTTTTTTTACATTTGTTAACGTATTATACATTTAATATGTATTTTATTTGGTATACCAAAATGCAAATATTGTTCTTTTGCATATTTTTTTTTTTTTGCTAAAATGCAAGACATACTGTGTGCCCACACAAAAAAGAAAAAAATAATAAAAGGCATAAATGTTTCTTTGTTTATTGTAACTTAGATAATTTTTTTTATCCGAACTTGTATATTGAACGTCGGTATCAGTCATTTTTTTTTTTTTGTCGTGTCCAAGAAAATTGCAGGGGGCTTTGTTCGGGAAAATTCAGATTTTTTGTTGTAAAAATAGATATAACGATATTTGTTTGTAAATGATTATTCTATTTTTTTTAGTTTGCAGACAGTGATTGTTGAGTTTGTATTGTTTATATAAATGTTAATAAAAATCTACACATGATAGTCGCTGTCTGCTGCAGTTGTCCCTCGCGAATAATTTTCGTGACCATGAGGATGTTGTGTCGCACTATTGTTAGTGTTCTTTTCGTAATTACTGTTTTTTTTTTCATTCAGACAGACCATTTCCAGCTTCGGGCTTGACCAGTCCTACTCCCTTTTGGTCCTCCACGTCTTTACTAGTGCAGCCATGGCGTTCAACTTTCATTTCATTCCATAGGCATTCAATTGATTCTTTATACATGGGAACCGACCATGTTTCTTTGGGTCCAGTCGATAACTGGCGAAAGATCCCAATGCCTTGTAAATTGCTCCTACCCTTTTGCTCGATGTTCAGTTTGTTACTATTGACTCAGACAGGTGAAATTCTCGCTTTCTTGCGGCATCCATGATTCTCTATCGATTAGCATTTTGCAGGTTTACTCGTAAGGTAATAATGAAATTTCTTTTGTTACTATTTCAACAATAACTCTTATAAGGAACACTATGCTGCACATTTCCGTTGTTTTTTTGTTTTTTTTCATTAATAATTGATTATTATTTCATAGTTCTTCCTTTAGACATAAATGGAAATTTGAAATTTCTTTTCTATTCCATATAGGGAATTAGTCTGTCTCAATGTATATTTAAATGTTTAAATATTTAAACTCAATTCGCACAATGTAGCGATTAGTATTTCTCATTACAGTATTTTGCTGAATTAACATACATTTGATAATTTTTTTTATTATTTATTTTGAGAAATAGTTTCTTTTGCAATGGAGATCACAATGCCAATTCCTCAATTGAATCGTATTTTATAGAATATTCTTTTGTACAGAATTTTTGTATTTCATAAATAAATATCTCATTCTTGAACAAAAAATAAAAGTTTTTTTAACGAGCCACGTATATTCTTATGTTTGGGGTTCTTTTAAGTATCACCTCTTTAAATTCTGTTCTATTTATTGCTTCCCCCTCTGAAGACAAACCTTTAGCCCTGATGTAGAAAAAGAAAGGACTCTGTTGCTTAGATCGAGTGAAGGGGAAAAACCTAACCCTCTTTATGTTTCGATAAAAATATATCTATGATCAAAGAGGCCGGAATTGATTACCTTTGTAACGTTCACCCACCCCCACAAAAGGTAAGTATGGTACATACGCCTTCTAGGCAATACGTCGGAGTGAGCTCGGTTAAGGGTTCGGGCCAATAAAGAGAAAACCACCTGACTAGGTGATATTGAATGACACACTTCCTTTATTTACTAATAAGCAAAACATTATTTCTAAACAAGACAACTTAATTCAAAGTCTAGGGGCCCCTTGAAAAGCACTATACTAGTTTACAAATACACGGAGCACTCTCCGGATTCACGGGCTGATTGGCACATGGGTTCGTACTAGACTACGTGTAGTCGGCTTATGCCGGACTGCCAGAATATATAATAAGGGATCTGATACCCCCACCTGCAGCCTTCCGTGTGGTGTACCCTCCTTTTTATAGTCAAGTAAGGAGGAGGTACTGAGACCCTTCTTGGCAGTCACGGT
>JAHWFO010037430.1:3547430-3564179 GCA_023313115.1 Rhysida immarginata
CCCCCCCCCCCCCCCCCCCCCCCTAACAGCGAGACCCAGGTGAGACGCGAAGTTGGGTCCATGCAAACGAGATAATCATAACACTCCTGCGCTTGTACGACTATAACACGCTACAATTGGTATACCAACCCCCTTCTGGCTCCCGGATACATAAACTTCGACTACCTCGGAGCATAAAGCCGGTGCTCAATCATCTTATTTAAAAGATAGCACAGCAGACTTTGCAGGGTGTGTTGCCACGATGATGAGGTATTCCCGGATGGCACCTCTAGCGGCTCAGTTATTCTTACACGGGTTTCACCCAATTTCACCGCGTGGAGATATCATTAACAAGGTTCGTTGCTCGCTTTCACAATCGGCGGGAAGACCGACGTAATTGCGACACACATTGCACTTTTAAGTGTTTGTTTGTCATATTGATCTTCACATGGCGCAAAGAATAATCAAAAGTCACTCACCAGCTCGGCTGATGTTCCTTCGCTTACTAATTGAGCTGTCCCTCAACAGCAACTGCCCCGTCGGTGTCATCGCTTCAGCCGCTGACCTCGCTGCCCCGTTCGATCGGCGCAATTCCGTGACGACGGTTACAATGCTTAAAAACTCATAATACATCAATTCTGGAAAGCTTATTGTAATTAGTTCAAATATTGTTCAATTATTTTACATATTTACGATTCCTCCATTCGTATCCAACGTCCCCGTTCGAAAAACTATAGTCTCGAAGTGCTCATGAACCATACGTCTCATCTCCAGGAAAATATTTATAAAAAAAAAAAAAAAACGAACCCCATAACAAACAAAACATGCATGCTTATAACATATCACAGTTTCTCGGAAAATCATAGTGACAACAATACTCCGTTGGAGGCTAAGGAAATCTTCATACAACAAAAGGATCATCAACAATTGCCTGTCCAACACAGCATTGAATACGATTGCTGATACGTTTTAATTCACATTTATCCACGCTGCAATTCTCATTTATGAAAAAGACACAACACACGAAATAACCTACGCAATCCAGATCACATTCTGATACCAGTCCACTACGACTTACTTAATCGCCTTGCCCCTTAATAAATTAACAAAAATGCACGTTACTAAACACTCACGAATACGCACCCCCCCTTTTTTCCTCTCTCCACCAGACCCACGTGACTTCCAGCACCCTGGAACGTCACATGCGCCCGACGGAAAACCTCGGACATACCTCAAACGATTGAGAACAATCTATCAACCACATAATAAAATCCAAGAACCTTAATCATCAGCATAACACTTAAACATCAACAACTATGCCACTTACGTATATCAGTTATACGCTTACTCATATTCAAACTCTCGCCCCACCATACCACCATATCACCCCACTATACTCTAATCTGCCATTCCACGCCACTTCCTGTCTCAGTTCCTACCAGCATACGATAATGACCTTTCATTACGCTCAACAGGAAACACCTACACAAACAAAAAAAAAAAAAAACAAACGGTCGAACACACAAACGATCATTCATACACAACTTGCACCCCTCTTGTCCTTAAACACTACCAATCCAATTGCACAAACCTATTAGTCACTCCTGCTACAATTTAAAATCTCGACACTTTTCATTCATACATCTGAATCATAAAATAAATAACCACCCATCAATCAAAATTTCTTCATTTCCCCATTCACCTATTCGCCGGCCAGGTGGCCAAGAGGGCTAGGGCATAGGCTTTCTAGTTCTCGAGTTCGCCTGGCCGTGGGTTCGAATCCCGCCGTGGACATGGATGTTTGTGTTTGTCCCGGGCTGCGTACTGTTATAACTTGTGTAAAAGGCGCAAAATGACCTATGTTGTCGACGCCAAAATTTCTAGAACCCCCCCCATTCACCTATTCAACCGTTCAACCCGCCTTTATTACTCCTCTACTTATCACTCTTAACTACTATGATCACATTCTACTTCTCTGAACACTCCGCAATACACCAAGCCATTCACCTAAGTACCACACACACATACCCTGTTACTTAAAAAGAAAATAAAACCAACACTAACCAATCGGTCTTTGACATAAGCCCTCTTTTAAATACCATTTACTCAAACCAGTCTTACTCAACAACGCTAATCATTCCCGAAACAAAATTACTAACAACAAACTGCCAATACACGTTACCCACAATCTCGTATCCAGTTTCGATTTCTCTCTACAGATCAATTAATTCTAACACTCAATCAATGATTATTTATTTCCCCAAAATGCTTTTATTAACGTTACCTCTATACTTATTATCCAAATTCTTTAATGTCAAAAACAGTTCTAAGTTTCCGTCACTAGCTCATATAACGTTCTAACCTCAAATCTATTCGCCCATCCCTTTTTATCTACGTTACAAATAAAACACTAATACACAAAACAGCATACAACACAAAATATTCAATTCTCCTTCCAAACTAACAATTAGCGAACTTACGTGCTAAGGCCAATGTGGCTGCCCGTTCGCGTGGCTGCAACCTTGACCCACACGCTTCCATCACTTCCCTCATCCCTAATTTCCTGACTCCATCTTTTGCTCTTCCTACTACATCCCCCTCCTTATATTTTGATCAGTGCTTAACTCCACCCCGAGTTCTCTTTTTCTTCTTTGGCTTACTATCCATCAACGCTTCCGATTTCGTGTTGCTCTTCACGCCCTCTCCACGCGCTGAGTTCACGTTCTGTTTAACTACTTCACTTGAGGCAGACTTTGGTTCTGTTTCTTCCATCGTCAACACAGTGCACCTCAATTCTGAGCGATGGACGACCATCCCATTCTGCCATGTAAGATGCCTTCCCCCCTTTCTTGTTGGGCTACCTAGCTGCCCATTATTCCGCTTAGGATCAACGTCCTGCAATGACTCAGAATAGCGTTCATTCGTTGTTCCGGGCTGAGGAGTAGTATCATCGCTGAAACGTTTTGAACGGGCCTCTGTGGCATATCTCTCCTCCCCTTCCAGCAGGAGGTCCTCCCAGGAGTCGTGCACTGGTTCGCTTGAACCTCCATCTGAACCATCGACTATTCCTCGAGTCACGGTCACCCCCTGAGCGTTGAGCACCTCTTGCATAAACTGTGTTGCGCTTGGATCCCGTTCGTCATCTCACACATCCTATCTGCCCCCCTCTTCTACTAAATCTTCACTCATCGAGCTTCCGTAACCTATCATGTCACTCATAATTGCATTGTCGGTCACGAAAATGCTCCCTGGTTCTCCACAACCAGAAACCTCCTCCTGAGGTACCACCATCGACGTAAACGATGGATCAGTATCCGGCGCGCCCACCATATCAGAATCTGCTTCCATCGTTATGTCCAGCCCCTCTGACGTACATCCGTTCTCCTGCGCAGATACTAATCCTGAAAACTGAGTCAACATTTCATAATTGCCGCCCTGGTGTATTTCCACCTCTGTCATTTCGGGCTGGACAATTTGCCATCCCTCACTTGCAGGCTGGGCATGCTCTAGATTCTCACCTGGAACATATGCTCCCCTATCTCTCACTATGGTTGGAGGTACATGTCCTGTCGCCTCGTCCTGATTTCCACTCTTCTGTCTGAACCTCCTATTTTGCCAGGGCTTCCACACTTGCTCCACACCCTTACCCATTTGGTATCCCCAAATCGAAGGCCTTCTAATTTGACCCAACCTGCCCCATCTGATGCTTGTACCTTAAATGGCCCCTTCCACCTCATACTGCTAACGAGACCCAGGTGAGACGCGAAGTTGGCTCCATGCAAACGGGATAGTCATAACACTCCTGCGCTTGTACGACTATTACGCGGTACAATTGGTATACCAACCCCCTTCTGGCTCCCGGATACATTTATACACCGGAGCATGAAGCCGGTGCTCAATCATCTTATTTAAAAGACAGCACAGCAGACTTTGCAGGGTGTGTTGCCTTGATGATGAGGTATTCCCGGATGGCACCTCTGGCGGCTCAAATATTCTTACATGGGTTTTGCCCAATTTCACCGCGTGGAGATATCATTAACAAGGTTCGTCGCTCGCTTTTACAATCGGCGGGAGGACCGACGTAATTACGACACACGTTGCACTTTTAAGTGTTTGTTTGTCATATTGATCTTCGTGTGGCACAAAGAATAATCAAGTCACTCACCAGCTCGGCTGACGTACCTTCGCTTACTTATCGAGCTGTCCCTCAACAGCAACCTTAACACTCCTGCCCCATCGGCGTCATCGCTTCAGCCGCTGACTCTGCTGCCCCGTTCGATCGGCGCAATTCCGTGACGACGGTCACAATGCTTAAAAACTTATAATACATCAATACTGGAAAGCTTATTGTAATTAGTTCAAATAATGTTCAATTATTTTACATATTTACGATTTCTTCATTCGTATCCAACGTCCCCGTTCGAAAAACTATACAGTCTCGAAGCGCTCATGAACCATACGTCTCATCTCCAGGAAAATATTTATAAAAAAAAACAAAAAAACGAACCCCATAACAAACAAAACATGCATGCTTATAACATATCACAGTTTCTCGGAAAATCATAGTGACAACAATACTTCGTTGGAGGCTGAGGAAATCTTCATACAACAAAAGGATCATCAACAATTGCCTGTCTAACAGAGCATTGAATACGATTGCTCATATGTTTTAATTCGCATTTATCCACGCTGCAATTCTCATTTATGAAAAAGATACAACACACGAAATAACCCACGCAATCAGATCACATTCTGATACCAGTCCACTTCGACTTACTTAATCGCCTTGCCCCTTAATACATTAACAAAAATGCACGTTACTAAACACTCACGAATACACACATCCCCCTCTTTTTTTCCTCTCTCCGCCGGACCCACGTGACTTCCAGCACCCTAGAATGTCACACCTTATTCTTGGAAAGCAGAAATGAAAGACTTTTCTATTATTCTCATTATGCAAAAACTGACCGGTTAGTTATTCTCATTAATGACGACTAACGAAGCCTTCCCTAACGTACGAAGACGGGGGTCTTCGCATTCTAACCACAAAATAATCGACGTGTGCCCTGTGGAGTTCAGGCTACGCCAACAGGTTTTACGTAAAGACTCTCTAATCTGGTTGTGACGACCGAAACGCCCTCATCACCAACGATGTCGAGCGGCCAGAAGCCCCCAGTCCTTACCAGTGAGCTGAACCGAGCTCTTTGTGGTGCTGAAAAGAAAACCTTACCAGTAGCCTAGATTCATAACAAGGTAAACTTTTATCTCTTATCTTGTTGGGCCTCCGACGTTCCAGAAATTCATCTTTCGAGTTGAGACATAATACCTTACGTGACCTAGCATCTATAAAACCAAATACAGGAAAGGGTGTTTTTTTGCTAACAAATAAAGAAACAAATAAATGAAAAAAAGACAAAAAGATTAGTAACTTGATCAGAAAACAATATAAAAGAATCGAGAAACTTACTTGGAGTTGTAAGAGCTCTGATCCATGTACGTAGGAAAAGTGTTGATTGCCCTCCTTCATCGGGACAGTGTGGCCCCGCTCTCACTAACTACCCGTTTCCTGTCCTTTACCGTGCGAATGCCAGACGCGAATGAGATTAATACAATAATCCGTCCGCTTCAGTCCGCCACAATTAATGAAAATAAAACCATCATATCATTTGTAAACACCCTGTATATTCTGACTGATGAACTGTCAGCAGATGTGCTAACCAAGCCAGTAACGTCTTCAAGAATGAAACTTAAAGGGAGAGTTGTTGGATTATGTTTTTGTTAAGATTATGTGTGGCATGGCAAATAAAACAGCATAGATTACAGTTCACAGGAAAGGTTTATTGCATCGAAGTTTATACGACTATGGTCAAGCAATAACTGACTTTAGAATATAGAATAATAACAATGCCGTTACTAAGTAACAAGGTTGCTAAGCACAGCAATAGCATGTGCGGGGAGGGCTCATGTTAAACAAAATTATATAGTTAACATTCCCCCTGAATCGAGCTATTCTTCTTTTAGAGTTCTAAGTCCCATACCTTGGATGCATGTTTGCAGCTTTCGTCATAGCATCTGCAATCATATCTTCGGTACGGAGATAATTTAAATTGATTGTGTGATCGACCATAGATTGACGCACAAACTGATGCCTAATGTCGATGTGCTTTTTGATCGACCGTGGAAGACTGGTTTCGTGCAAGTTTTTCCACTCTTTGGTTGTCGTTAAAAAGGTGGACATGGCTGAGTTCGAATCTAAGTTCGGTTAACAATCTGTTGAGATATATAGATTTCTTTATGGCATCAAAGAGGGCCATGTACCCAGCCTCAGTTGTAGTGCGACTGTTCTTTGCTTTCTGCTTTTCGTGGATATGGTTCTGCCTCCCGAGACAAAATTATATCCTGTGTAGGATCGGTAGTCCATCGTTCATCCTCCCCAATCAGCATCTATGTAGCCTTTATCCTGTCCTTTATAGATTAGAGTGAGGCTCATGTTGCCCTTCAGATATGTGAGTACTCTTTTCACTTGAGTCCAATTGGACTTTCCATACTCTGCGTTGAATTGACTCGGGTAGCTTACAGCATGAGCGATATCTGGACTTGTGCCTGTGGTGAGGTACATAAAGCCTCCGAGTTTGTGATAAGGCAGTGTGGCCTGTTTTTCTTTTTCAATACTTTCTGTAGTAAGTTTGATTCCTGGGTTCAGTGGAGTGTTTACCGTTTTACAATTTTCTCTTCCGAACCTTTTGATTAGGTCTTTGATATATCCTGTTTGTGAAAGTCGAATTTCTGTATCTTAAGTGTTCTTATGTTGAGATATCTTGATTCCTAAACAAAATTTTTATTGAAAATTCTTTACTGAAGGATTCTCAGAATCTTTTCAGTTTAGTTGGAATTTTGGAGTATGCAAGGATATCATCAAAAATAAGTATAAAAATTTCTTTTGCATCACTGCACATACACGGGTCGGTGTTTGTGAGTGTAAATCCAAGCTTATGGAGAGTGTTGTCATGTTTAGAGTGCCACAGTCTGCCTGATTGTTTTAATCCATAAAGAGATCTTTTCAGTTGGCAGACATGATATTCGCTGTGAATTTTGGATAGCATATCATGTGCCTTATTCCTTAAATTAATATCTACTTCTCTTGATATCATCTTGGATATGATAGTGTCTATATGATCATTGAGATATGCTGTGGTGACACCTAATTGTTTAATTTTCATTTTGGTTTCTGCAGTCAACGCAACTATACCTTGTCTCAGCTTTAGTTGAGAGTGACGTCACGAGTGAAGCGGTTGCAGTTCGTTCGCATGAAGAAATAGTTCGAATAATTTTCTATATAAGAAAATATATAAAGGTGGGAATAAAAAAAGATTTTAAAAATTATAGACCAATATCTTTATTACCAGTTATGTCTAAGGTTTTTGAAAAAGCAATATATAACAGATTGTATGGTTTTTTGGCTAAAAATGATATATTGTCAAAAAGACAATACGGTTTTATAAGAAATAGAGGTACTAATGAAGCTTTGTGTGATGTAATTTCACAAATAGCTTCTAGCATGGACAATGGAAAGAAGCCACTAGTAGTTTTTCTAAACTTGAGCCATGCTTTTGACTCTGTCGTCCATGCTAGATTAATAGATAAGTTAGAAAAATATGGCATTAGAGGAGTAGTTAAACAGTGGTTTAAAAGTTATTTGGAAGACCGAAAACAAATTGTTAAAATTGAAAATTCTTTTAGTTATGAGGGCGCTATCGATCGTGGTGTTCCACAGGGTACAATTTTATGCCCTTTATTATTTAATATATATATAAACGATCTGTTTAATCTACAGCTAGGTGGAAAAATATTTGCATATGCAGATGAATTGGTTTTATTACATGATTGTAATGAATATTTAGATTATAGATTTGTTGAAGAGGATATGAAAAAAATAAAAACATGGTTAGATGAAAATGGAATGAAATTAAATGTTGATAAGACCAAGTATATGAGATGTAGTTATGTAAATACCTATGATGTGCAAATGCCTATTCACATACATAATTTTAATTGTAAATATGGAACTTGTGATTATGATTTTAAATGGTGTGAATTCCTGTAATTGAACAATTATTCGTGTATAAATACTTGCGTGTAATTTTAGATTATAAACTAACATGGAAATCTCGTATACAAAATTTATATAAGAAATTAAGACTAGCTACATACACCCTACGTAGAATTAAAATATTAATCCCACGTCAAATACTAATTATGGCATATAATGCGATCTTTCAGTCAATTATACAGTATTCTCTTTTAATATGGGGTGCAGCGTATAAAACACACATAGTGTTTGATAGATCATTGTGATAAAACTGTAGCAATCTTATTTGCAGAAATGAAGAATAAGTTTTTAAATATAAGACAGTTATACTTGAAACAATTATGTTTAAATATTTGTAAGCAACCAATTGAAAATCATGAATATTTAGGACCTTATAATACAAGATATAGAGAAAATTTAAATGTTAAATCATTAAAATATAAACATACAGGATATACTCATCAGTACCTGTGTATGAGGAATAAAATATATAATAGATTGCCTGTAAAAATTAAACTAGTACGTTGCTTTAAAAATATCAAAACTTTGCCGTGCATTTATTTTCACAACAAACGTGCCTGAATGACATCAGCTATATTTCAGGAATGTCTAAAAACCTGGAAAAATGAACTGAGAAAAGAAAATCGACATGCAGTTTTATTTATCGATAATTGTACTTCACACTCTTTGCCGCCGAACTTATCACTGACAAATTTAGAAGTGAAATTTTTTCCACCAATGTTACATTGCACTTGGAGCCCCTTGATCAGGGTGTGATTTATTCACTGAAAACTTTGTTTCGGAAATATTTAGTGCGCAACATGATTCGCGTTGTTGATGAGAATGAAGAACTGAAAAAATGGTCTGCTCTAGACGCAGTGCATGGCAACGATTACCAGAAGAGGTAATCTTGAACTGTTTCTGGAAGGCGAGGTTTTTAAGTGATAGACCTATAGAAGAAGAGTTGGAAGAAGAATTTGAAGGCTTCAAAGAATGGGAGATTCTTCGAAGCAAAGCTGCCTATGAAGAAAAATTAGCACACATCACATTTAAAGATTACGTCACGGCTGACCAAGACTCGATCACTTCAGAGCCTCTAACCGATCAAGATATCGTTAGTCAATGTCAAGGCACACAAAATGGCGGACATGCGGAAGAAGAGGGCGAAGATAAAGAAGAGAATTTGCCATCTTTAAAGTGTGTGCATACCGCATTGAATGAATTACGACTATTTTTCTTATCCCAAGATGATGCTCTGGATGAATTGCTAAATTATTTATATAAATGGAACGATTATGTAAGCAAAAAATTAATTGTTAAGAGTAAACAAACCATGATAACAGATTATTTTGATAATAGTAACCATGACAACACAGAATAACAATAAAAGATAAATTGCCCTTCTTAAATTGTCTATTTTTTGTCTTTCTCTGATATTACGAAACTCGGATATTACGAAAAGATTTTTTGTTCGTTAGGATTTCGTATTAAACGGGTTATGGTGTATGTGAAAACTGCTAGGCTATAATGGTAGAGTTGGTGTATTGGGGTAATGCCCACAGAATTAAAAAGGTGAGAGACAGGGGTATATTTACGTAGTTTTAATAAGGTACGTATAAACCATTTTTGCAGTCTGTGTAGAAGTAGTAAGTTAGACTTGGTGGTTGAACCCCAAAATTGAAGACCATAGGAAATTTAGCTGATTGGCTGGTTGGTGAACATGAACTTCATATCAAAACAATTTAGGTTATTGATGCAACGGAACTTCGTTTTTTGAGAAAATTTTTTGATTGGTGGACTGGATAAAAATAACCATCAGGAATCCAAAATTGAGCTTTTGTAGGTGGTCTTCTAAACTTTTTGAACCTCTTATAAGAAATTTTCTATCATGTGAAAAAAAGGGTATATGCCGAGTCTTGCTGTGAATTCAGGATGGATGTGTGGTTACCTAGGCTTGTCTCATTAGGGTTGCTTATAATAATGTCCTGGGATGGAATCATGTCCAATGATATGTTTTCGATGTTTTGCAAACCTGCTGGATTTTCTGACTGAGGAGAAATTTGCGACTTCAAGATATGAGGAGAAGAGGGAAGATCATAGATTAGAGATAAATAGGAGAGTGGTAGGAAAAGATAGGGAAAAGTTTCTCTCTTCCGCAAGTAGAACATGTAATACAGTGGTCGCTGCTTAATGTGGCCACCTTGGGACCATGCTTAAGTGGCCACATTAACCGGTGGCCACTTTAAGTGAGGTTACAAAAAGTACTTATTTTTTATCGGACAAGTCGAGCATGTGTTTGTACTTACATGTAGACAAGCTTGCTTGCTTAAATAATCATTACGTACAGTATCTTGTCAAAATAGTTTATTTAAAATATTGTCTAATATTTGACAACATAGTTCTGAATTCCATTCATATGTACAGAGTTTATACAACGTAATTGACCAATCAGTACAATCTGTAATTTTGGGCACTAGTGCCCATTGGCTTAGAGGGAAATGAAAAGTGGATATTATAAGCGTGGTGCTCTTTTATCCGGAGTAAGATGGAATGAAAATGTAGAATTCGTGAACTCCATCAGAAAAAAGTGGCCATATTAAGCGAAGTGTGGCCACATTAAGTGAAAATTTGTTACATAGGAAACAGAAAATTCCGGACTGAGCTAAAGTGGCCATAAAAAGCGGGTGGCCATATTAAAGGTGGCCACATTAAGCAGTGACCACTGTATTGGAAGCACTTTTTCTAACGTTGTCTGTATTTAACTCGTTAGCTTTAAGATTTTCAGAAGTGAGAGGCAGGAGGAGATTAATCCTACCACTTTGAGGAATGTCACGTTTAGGGTCAGATATAGTGGCATAAGAACTGTGGCCAGGGGCTTCGTTGCCAAGTTCCATGTCCACAAGTCTCTTCGCTTCATAGTATGATATAAAAAGGTAACCATTTTATTTCTAATGAGGGCTTCATACTTAAACCTACAACAGCTTCTGTAATAGGATGAGTGGCTTTCACTTCAGTTTGCACAAATGAAATGTGAAGAAGTGCATTCATCTCTGCCATGGCTCAGAGACAGAGTTTTGGAACATGAGGGGAATTAGTGCATCTTTGTTTTGTGTGCCCAAATTTAAGACACACAACACATTGCATGGGTCGAGACAGGGAGGGGTGGGGGGCGAGAAGCAGAGAATACTTCATTCCAGAATTTTATTTTATCAGGCAGGTTTAAGATATCAAAGTAGGTAAGGAGTTTTCCGGATTGATCTCCAGCGAATGGAGGGGCAAAGTGTTTAATATTCGAGATGTGTTCACCTAGATCTGCATCGTCTAAGGTGAGGGAGCATCGAATGCCGTAGACGAAGCCCACAGACAAGGTTTAGAATCTTGGCACTTTGTAAGATAACTTATACAGTCCAGTGTCCGAGTACTTCAAGCAATTCCTTGCCTGAGTTTTGGAACTAAACGTCACAAGAAATTTGCCCGAGTTTAGTCTAGTTACTAGGGGGGGGGGGGGGCAATTAATGATGTCAAAATTCTGCGGAAGAGCCCAGGAGAAAAAGAATCCGTTTGAGATACAGAGGTCACATCGCAAATCGCAATCCATCTCTGTAGTAGAGGAGTACTTATTTATACGGGTGATCGAGACTAAAAGCCAAGGGCATGATGCAGAATTTAGCTGTTGAAGCGCAGATTCAGTCTTTAGCAGAAGGTGTGATTGTGTCATTTGATCGCCAGCAGGCTGATTATGTGCTGAAGATATGCTCTGAGGAGGGTTGGCCAACTTGGGGTTGGGGCTTGCAACTTTTCCAATACCTTGATATTTTGGATTGTCGTTATTATAATTCTTCTTTGGGTTATCTTTCTTTTTAATTTTTTTTTGATTTAATTATTTTAGAAGGAAGTGGTGACATGGATATATCTTCCATGAACCTTCGATTGTTCTTGAAGGCCTAGCCATGTTCCTTGCCCGTTTCTCCGGGGGACATTCACCACTCGAGGCTCTCTTCCCCTCCATTCTCCCTTCCAAGGAGGAGCAACGGCCACGGGAGGGGGAGCTTAAGGCTTACAGGGAAGCACGAATGGGTACACAACGTTTGACTTCAGTTTGTGATGGAAAATAACTAAGGAAAAGAAAGATGAAAAAGACAATAAGGTCTGTCCCAAAATTTAATAGAAAGTAAACATGACGTAATATTTCTAAATTGGTTTGACGTTTTGGTTGCACATTTGTTGGACTAAACAACATCGGTAAAGAAACATAATATTACATGGACGTGTATTTTATTTATTTATTTTTCAAATAATTAAAAATCAAATAACGTGATCAAAAAACCCATCCCAAAAATATAGAGATTTCTGTGATTACTACTTAAAATATTGTGTAGTAGACTTTACCACTAATTTGCATGTTAAACTACTATTAATACTGTTGTAGTTACAATTTTTGTCACAGATATCACCAAAATGCCACGTGCGAAAGAAGTTGATGAGTCAGAAAAAAAGCACGATATAGAGATTACGAAGTGAAGGACAATCTGTGCGTGATATAGCCAAGAAGATTGGGCGATGCAAAGCCACAGTTTATAATGTATTGCAACATGATGGAAATGACAAGAAGAAGCAAAGATCAGGTCGCCCTAAGGTCACATCAGCTCGGATTGAAAAATGGATTGCACACCTGGCAGTCAATGGAAACATGTCTGTTAGGAAGATTCAACAGATGATGGATGGAGAAATATCAAAAAGTACAATTCACAGGATTTTACCATCGAATCCCAATATTATTAATACCCCAATGATGAAGGGGTCGCTGTTAACCTTAAAGTATATAACTCAACGATTAACTTGGCTGAAACTTACATGTCCTACAAAGATGAATGGATAACTGTATTATTCAGTGATGAAAAGAAGTTTAACTTGGATGGCCCTGATGGATGAGATATTATTGGCATGATTTTAGAACTGAACCACTTCGCTTTTACAGTCAACAAATGGGAGGTTCACTGATGGTGTGGGCCTGTTTTGAATTTAACGAATCTTCCGACATAATTTTCATCGATGGAAGATAAAACACAACAAGCTATCAAAAGACATTAGAAGACCATCTTCTTCCTATTAGGGAACAAATTGGAGGTCCTGAGTGGATTTTTCAACAGGACAATGCTCCAATTCATTATACAAAGACCACAATAGTGTGGTTTGAGAGGAATAGGGTCCGGGCAATGAAATGGCCAGATAAAAGCCCAGATCTTAACCCTATGGAAAACCTTTGGGCATGTTTAGCATGACATCTTACAGCAATGCAAGGGAGTTCTCAACAACACACGAACTAAAACAACAAATCATGGAATCCCAGTGAAAACTGGAGCCTAAGAACTTCCAAGACCTTATCTTGTCAATGCCAACACGTGTTTGTAATATACTCAAAAGAAAGGGGGGGTTATATTAAATGATGAATACAATTATGTTTTTTTCTGAATTCTATTTATTTTTGGGATAGGTTTTCTGGTTGCCTTATTTGATTTTTTGTTGTTATTTGAAAAGTAATTAAATAAAATGCATGTCCATGTAATATTGTTTCTTTACCGATGTTGTTTACTCCAATAAATGTGCAACTAAAATGTGCAAATCAGTTTAGTAATATTACGTCATGTTTACTTTCTATAAACTTTTGGGACAGACCTTAAAAACCCTTTTGCTATTTTCACTTTTGAAAGTATCGCCTTGAAATTTGCTAGCTTTAGAGCGAAGTTGTTGCATATAATTATCTTAGAAGGCAAGTGTAGATTTTTCAGAAGGAAAGAACTTTGCATCTTGTTAGGTCACCATCTTGAATCCTATCCACCTTGTTGCATCATTTTGTAACAATATATCATAACAATCTTGCATATATTAATTCTGAAATTTTGTATTTTTCTGTAACTTCTGATGAGAATATCAGCGTATTTTACTTTTAATAAAAAACCTGATGAAGGTCCTTGTACATAAGGACCGAAAGGCCTTGTATTTATTAAAATTGATGTACTTTTATTATACTTTTTCTCATTAAATACAGAGGGTTGATTCAGATAAAATGAGACGACTTTGCAGTTGTTATGATGGTGTAATACCATGGCGCCACCATCGGTTGTGTTCGATGTGAGAGCCACGTTGTTGGACTATCGCCCGGCACCGTAATTTCCACTAAAGTAGGCTGAGTTTGAGGGACTCCATGGGAAGTTCGTTCCACACCTGCTGACACACTTTCCATAGCCCATCAACGGTTCTTGGTCGGCGACTTCCGAGCCGTCGTTTTAGGAGACCAAAACCACAGAAATCCATCGGTGATGCGTCAGGAGATTTTACAGGCACATCAGAGAAGGGAATAACTCGTATGCCCGTCTCCTGTTCCATCTTCCTGTAGTAAGCCACAGATGACTTGGCAGTGTGGCTTGATGCAGTCTGTGACCGCATGCTTTATGACGTCGCCCCAGCCCAAGATTGTCATGAATTATTCTGGAGACTGTTGCCTGTGAAATACCTTTCCTTTGGGCTAGACTTCACTGTGTGGGGAGATTTTCTTTCAGCACTTCAGACCGGATTTCTCGCACCACCTGAGCTGGGCTTGTTGGCTGGGGCTTGTTTCTGGTCTGCTTCTCTGCTCGTCCACGTTCATTAGATGGTCGCAATTTGTTCTTCTTGATTATTGGACCCACAGTAGTTTTGGATACCACAATACCATTTCGTTTGCATAATTCCACAATGCATGAAAGACTGAAGTTAGCGTCGGAAAGGCCAAACATATACCCTTCCCAAAAAGCTGTGATTTTGGAAGCCATGTTTCAGCACGAAATGTCCAAATAACAGCAACAAGTATATATAAAGCTAATCCCCATGAATAGTGGACGAGTCATGCAAATCACATTCCGTCAAGGTCATACGCAGCGTTTAAAATAGTCTCATTTTATCTGAATCAACCCTCCGTATAGTGGTATTTTTCAAATTAAGGCTATCTTAATCACAAGTCAGCATTGTAATATTTTAAGGAAACTGTGACTATTGTGGGGAGAGGGGTTTCTATAATCAGTTTCCATTTCGAATTTCGTGGGGAATAACCAACTCGAAGAAAGTCGGCTTATATTAATTTCAATAATTAACTTTTATAGCCCCCCCCCCCAAATATGTTGTATGCAGTAGGAGAACTATAAAATTATGAATATGAATATTTTAATTGCAATAATCACCACAGATTTAATTTTTGTTCGCAAAAATCACTAACCGGAAGTCACTGTCTGCCATCTTGGCTTTCAGGAAAAAATTGCCGACTTGTAGAGGGATGACTGTATGCTTCTATAAATGTCAGAATCCAAAATGTTGATTATGTTGAATTTCTTTTTCCATATTTTTTTTTTCCTTCTCTTCCATGAATGCTGGCATTTGGTTTCGTTACGATTCTATTCCTAGCATCTCCAATTCTTCTGTCCACTAATCTCTTAGAGAAGTAGTTATTGCTCGGTTGTGGAATGTTTCTAGTTGCATTTTTGTCAGAGATGCTGCTATTTTGTGGAGGATGGGATGGAAAGGAAACTTAGTGTTGAAGTTGAAATATGATGGTTGTATTTTTCACATTCAAGCTTGGATGTGTTTTTACATATGGTCAAGTCCATAAAATTGATGGTTTTGTTTCGACTTCCATGGTGTAAGGTAAATTTTTATGGAAAATATTTGATTTATCGTAGAGAATGGTTGGTTTAGTTTTTTCATTGTTATACTGAAAGTTTTGAGCAACAATTTTTTTATAAATCAGTATTTATAGAAAAAAAAATTACAGTGGTGCCTCACATAACGAACCTAATTCGTTACTAGGCGAAGTTTGTTATGTGAGAATTTTTTTTTTTTATATACATAGTAACCTATGAAGAGAGTTTAATTCATTCCTGACACAAAAAAAGTTGGCGACAAACTCCATAAAAAGAAAAAAATACCACTCACCTAATCCAATGTTTCCAATCCCTTTTAAGCCTATTTTTATTTGCATAATAGATTTTCATCTCCTTCTGACTATAGATTTATTTGTGCATTCATCATCCCTTGATTTTTGAACGTGGGAGCGCATGTAACCACAACAAAACGAACAGTGTGAGCGCATGTTCGATTCGTTATGTGGGACGGTTTAGGGGCGAAAATCGACTCGTGCAACGAGCCATGTTCGAACTACAACAAAACGAACATGTGTAAGCGCACTTGCTTGGTTTGTTATGTGGAGCATAGTTCGTTGCGCCAGTCAATTTTCGCACTGATTCCACGTTCGTTATGCGGATCGTTCGTTGTTTGAAGCGTTCGTTATGCGAGGTACCACTATATATCATTTTAATCCGGAAAATTTACACTAAGTGTTGGGGTATTGTGGTCTATCACTTGACTGTGTTCACTAGATATGAAATTCACCATGATGTTTCATTTTGTCAATGTGCTATCATAAAATTCCTTGTTAAAGAGAAATCCCCGCTGCTGAAATTCACCAACTTCAGAGTTCCGTGCAGCCAAAAAAGGCTCTACCCAATCGTAAAAATGAAACATTAATTCTACAGGTTTCTCTTGGTAGAGTGAACCTTCATGGACATCATTAACCCGGCGTCACTCGCGCCAAATTTTATAACGGCACTACCCGCGCTGCGGTGTTTACACCGCACTTTTTAAAAGTGATT
>JAHWFO010037430.1:3564189-3577820 GCA_023313115.1 Rhysida immarginata
TTTATGCCAAAATTCTTCATTCATCATCATAAATCATCATTACTGATTCATCATTGCGGAGAATGCGTCACTCGCGCCAAATTTTATAACAGCACTACCCGCGCTGCGGTGTTTACACCGCACTTTTTAAAAGTGATTTTATTTGATAAAAAAAGAACTCAGTGCAATTTTATTTGATAACTCAAGATATTGCAATTTATGACCACATATACAAATTAGAAGAAAATAATAAAATTAAGTGATTTTAAAGTGATTTTTAAGAAATCATGTTTATTGTCAAAGATTTACTTACATGACTGCTCGCGCAGCGGTGTTTGCACCGCAAAGTGAGACCAAGCGTAGAAAACATAGCTTTAATCTTCACTTTCGATAAAATGAATGAGATCAACACCGGCGTTATCTGCTGCCAATAAGTTGTATTTGAAATACATGGAAGTCATCACAAGGTAGCGCCTCTGTATGATGAGCTATATCAAAAAAATCAAAATGTGCGGTGTAAACACCGCTCGCGCGAGTGACACCGGGTTAAAGGAGTACTTCTGAAGTTTTTCTGATTGTTGTTAAACTATTTAATTTAAAATTTAACTATTTTATAATCTTTAGTATGTACATAGATAGTAAAATTTAACTGTAATATAAATTTATATCTCTGTATTTCTTTAAATTTCATGTAAAATTTTAGGATGTGAACCTGATATTATGGGAATAGGTCCTGTCCCAGCTATCCAAAAATTGCTTGAGAAAACTGGAATTAAATTGTCTGATATTGATTTAGTTGAGGTAAATATGAAAAATATATTTTTGATATCAAGAAATGCAGTAAAGAGAAATAATGCTTAATTTTTTCAAGGTGAATGAAGCATTTGCTGCCCAGACATTGGCTGTCATGAAGGCATTAGATTTGGATCCTGCCAAGACCAATGTGAGTGGAGGTGCAATTGCATTGGGTCATCCTCTTGCAGCATCAGGAAGTCGCATAACAGCTCATCTTGTACATGAATTAAGGTAGGTATTTATAAAAATTTATGTACTTTCTTCAAGCATTAATAAATATAATTATAACATTGAGCCATTTTTGTTCTGATCAGTTTATCAAAATAAGACTGATATTTTATTTATTGTATTTTTTTAAAACTTTATAATTAACTTGCATATTAATATAAAATTATACAAAATAATACAATATGCCAGAAATTGTAGAGAATAGGATCCGAGATAAAGAGACAAGTGAAACCACTATTCCACATGTACAATTTTTAATGACTTGTATATACATTTTGTTGACAGGGTTAACTTCTTCAGCGAGTGAGGAAGGAAACAATTATCAGTGTTTATATAGCCCTGGTTCAAAAACTAAAACCAATCAACAACACTTACAAAATTATAATAAAAATAGGAACAAATTATTTAATACTGAATTCAGGGATCTTACTAAGTCTCTTTTTTCGCTATTCTCTCTTTTTCTTTTAAAAAGTTCTCTATTACTTGCTTTTGTCAAAACTTCTCGCTAAACTTGCTTTTTTAAGCAAGGTCACTTATCAGTATCGTGACTTTTTATGGCTATTGTTCATCTTCTACCCAAGAAGCAAAATCGAAACCGAAATGATCTATCCTTCATTATAGGGAGTGTCTTCAAATCTGAAAGTCATTTAAGGTGGTACCACTTGTATTTGGGATTCTCGATTACTGCAAGTCTATTGCATGTTCATGCCATCTAGACATTTCCGTTTAGATGTGTTGTAGCATGTGGATTTTTTTGTTGATCGCAACAGTTTATTATCCATGGAAAGACACATCTTCCAATGGCTCTTAAAAAGAAGACCATTTTAGTTATATTAAGTCATCAATCCTGATCGCAGTTGAAAAGCAATTATAACTTTACTATGGGCACGTGTAGTAGAATAAAAAACTTCTGGTTATTATGGCAGGATTCCGCTGGACAAAAATACAATGTGGTATTTTTGTGTCGTTCGGACACATCACTTTTTTGTAAATTTTGTGAAAATGAAATTGAAGTCAGTAACAAAGGTTTCCATGCAATACTTCTATATTGTGAGACACGAAAGCATAGAGAAAGATCGCAACATGATAAAGGCCAATTGCATTTTCCATCGAATGCCATTTCAGCGTCTGTCAATGCTTTATTCACATTGGAGGAGGAGACGATGAAAACGGAAATTCT
The DNA here is from genome assembly GCA_023313115.1 of Rhysida immarginata. Classification (NCBI taxonomy): domain Eukaryota; kingdom Metazoa; phylum Arthropoda; class Chilopoda; order Scolopendromorpha; family Scolopendridae; genus Rhysida; species Rhysida immarginata. Next base: position 3,566,372 of record JAHWFO010037430.1, read on the forward strand.
GTGATGTTTAAAGGTATGTTAATCAAATTATTCAGCTGCTTCTTGTTCTATCATCGTTGATGCTTTTCGTTCAATGTTTCAGACTGCGGTTCCTAAAATTTGACTCTTGGCTAAACTAAAGTTTTTTTTTAACTGATTGCGTATGTTTTTATTTCTTAAATGATGTTGGAAATTATTGCTATATGATATGTTTCAACGAATCTACAAATGCAAAATCCGAAAAAGAGCTGCAGCTAAGGATTCATTCTTCTTCTTCTTAATGTGCAGTCTCCTATGGGAGGTTGGCAGCCAATTGATACTGGCGAACTAGGAAATAATAATTCGGTGGTTTTCCATTTTCTTCCACATGATTAGTAAGGGACAAACATAACATCCATGCCACAGCGGGATTTGAACTCGCTACCTGAGAATCTCGAGAATCACTGAAGCCTGCACCTCAGTGCTCTCTGCCACAAAGGCAAGGATTCCTTATTGGTCACAAAAATCAGACTGCATAATTTCAAGACATCTGGAAGTTTGTAGTCCTGGATCTGCAACTGCTAAAAATTTGATTTGGTTTGGTTTGGTTTATTTGGTATTAACGTCCTTTTCAACTGCTATGGCCATTTGAGGATGGCGTTATAGGGGCCGCAAATTTTGCCTCGCAAGGCTTCTTTAACGTGCAGCCGGCAAACGACTACACGGGACCAACGGCTTTACATTCCTTCCGAAGGAAGTGCTTGATCTCAGGATTTTCCCCCTGAAAAAATCCTTGTCGTCATCGGCCGGGGTCGAACCCATGTCCTCGGGCATCAGAAGCGATCACGCAACCACTGAGCCACCGAGGCCGATCTAAACATTTGAGCCAGACCTTGTTAGATTGCTTATCAGAAAATGGCCTTTTGCTTAAGGGGTTGACAATGCTTGGATCCGATGGATCTAATGTAACGAGTGTTTGGCATATTACAACCTGTGACAATAAAGTTCGGTGAATGACGTCAAATTGCTAACGGTCGTAAGAGTTCACCATCGTCGTATCCTTCCCCAGACAGGTCGAGACACGTTTAAACAAATTTGAGAGAATCAGCGCTGCAAGTGTGTTTATTGTGTTTAAACAGGACATTGCAGAGAGAAGGCGTAGTACGCGCGGTCGAAACCCAAAATGGATCAGCGAACGAAATAGACTCATGAAATGATGACAACAGTTTACAAAGAAAGTGCTATTACTTTGAAATGTGTTTATGAGTGGTTTAAACGGTTCCGAGAAGGCCGGAACACCGTAGAAGAGGCCCCCCCCCGAAATTTATTTTTTTCATATTTCATTTAAAATTTACTCAAATTTTTAAGTAGTGTTTTGTGCAGATTTATTTAAGATTTTAAAGGAATATATTTTCTTGAAGATTTATAAAAAAAAAAAAAAAAAAATAGCATATTTATATAAAATTTAAAGAGGTATGTGGATAATCATATTTAAGCTCTTTGTTGAATCAAGAATTGTTTAATGGAATATTGAGTGCCCTATCTAATATGAAAAGCATATGCTTTGCCAAAAGTACACAAAACTGGGAATAAAATGTGTCCCATAGTCTATAATTATGTAATTTTTAGTATTATGGAGCAAAGAAAAAAGAAAATAATTATAAAAAGCATTAGAATATTTCTTGGGAGTACCTACATAGCGATAAAAGTCTTATAAAAATAATTATGAATAAACGTCAGCCAATGAAAAATCGGCGACATCCAACGTAATGTTACGACCCAACTGAAGGCTATCTCTAAAAACAACTATGCCAGGAGTTTCCAGGACTTGTACAGGTGTTCCCAGAAGTGCATTACCATCGACGGGGATTACTTTGAAGGATAGTAACTGCTGTTTCATGTAAGCGAACAATCCACTCTCAATATGCCATCATTCACTGAACTTTATTGTCACAGGTTGTATAAACGCAGAGTTATTGGCTGTCTCTAATCATGGTCTGTTATATGAAGGAATGTGTGACATTCACTTGGTCCACAATGCCTTTCAGAAGATTCACTTGGCCATGAATCTTCTAAATTGATTTTGCTACTTCAGTTATTTTGATGGATGGCCAGTTCCACAAGAAGCATTTTATAATTTGCAAAATGATTTAGGCATGGAACAAAAGAGAATATTAAAACATTATTCATCCGCTGGCTTACAGTAGGACCTGCGTGTAGTCGATTGCTCCTGTGGTGGGATGTCATTGAAAAATACTCTTTGGATTTGGCACTGAAAAATCAAGACAAATATAGGTGAAAAAAAGAAAGAAAATTCAGCTACTGCTGCGTGATCCTTCGACAAAGCTAAAAATTATTTTTATCAGTCAATGTGTTAGCGTTTTTGAAAACTTCTGCCGATTTTTCTGTGTGATAAGCCACTTATCCATCTGTTGCATGAAGAACTGGAACAACTTATTATCACCCTACTATCCAGACTGTTGAAGTCGGAAATTGTAAAAGGCAAAGGAAATTGTTGGGTTTTTTTTTTTTGTTTTTTTGTTTGCAGAAAAATCTGTTACTTTTTTGTTCATTCTTACAAGGGTAAATGCTAATAATTCAATCCTGTATGAAAACAATGAAAGAGAGGTCAAAGATATCTCTGTAAAGGAATGATGGATTTCTATTGCACTACTGCAACATATTTTATTGATAAAAGCAATCATATTATTTCTTATTTGCTTTTAAAACGGCTGCAAATAATAAATCCGAAAATGCTTCAGAGCAGTAAATCACTACCATGGTTTACTACTGGCAATATTACTTAAGCATGTTGTGGATCCAGATGGAGTAAGAAATGAATGGATCCTTCTACAAGTAGAGGAATTACAGCGTGAAAATGTGGATGCCATCTTCTTTTGGAAATCCGTATTTGAAAAAAAAACTCCTCTGGCAATATCAAGTATCTACAAATGACTTCTTTAGTTAAGGTTTGCCTCACCTTGTCGCATGGCAATGCTGAAGTAGAGAGAGAATTTTTTATAAGTGGCGCCGTTTTAAATGATGGCAACTCAAGAGTGTCGATTGACATTCTTAAAGGCAAACTTATCTGCAAAGATGCTTAAAGGCTCAAGGAGGTGAGACCGTTACCACAATCATTTGGAGGAGAAAAGAAAAGTGACAGAAAAATTAAAGGCAGAATGTTTTAAAAAAGAAGAAGAAAAAGCAAAAGCAAAGGATAGATTAGATAAAATTAAGGAGAAGAAGGAAAAAAAATAGGACAATTAGAAGAGAAATTGGTTCTGTCACATCCTTGGAATGGCAGAAACACGGCCCTCTAGAAATTACCAGGCCTGAACGTGGAAAAGATAAATCATTGTTACGTCAAACTGATGGTGCTATTACAGAAGTAAGTTCAACATCACAATCTTACTGCTACAACAATACATTATTGACGTCATGACATCTTAGTAGTTTCTAGGAGGCCGTGGCAGAAAGCTCACATGGCCAGAAGTCTTCTAAAAGAAGCACAAAAATTTGAATGGCACATGCAGTGTTACAAAGCTCCCAAAAATTGGCATCACAAGTTTCTGAGCTTGCAGAAAAAGTTAATAATCAGAAGAATGCATTAATTACTTCATTTGTGTTAAAAAAGAAATCAAGATGATATTTGTAACAAATAATTCAACAATGATTGTTGCATATTTAGAAATAAATATTGGCTTGTTTATAAGCAGCATGGTCCAGTCTCTTTTTTTCTCATATTTTACACTGCTTTGTGCGTAAGATCCCTGTGAATTTGGCTAGTGGCATCCAATTATTACTGTGCACTAGCTGATTGGATGGTTTATTTTTTTATAGTCTTTTAATGAATGGAGAATTTTGAATTTATCTTGAGATCAGATCCTTCCTTGAGAATATGATTAGCAAAGGAAGAGAACCTTATTTTGCATTAGTTATCCATAAAGTGTGCTCCTGCATCCTTATTTTTTTTTTTTTTAAACCCCTGTTCAAGATAATACTTGTGGCACATTCAGACTTGCAGATATAAGCCAGGAGATGCTCAGTAACACTTGGAAAGAGATCGAATATCAACCAGATATTTTACACTGCACAAAAGGAGCTCATATCGAGGCAAAAGCCACGTTAGGCTTCATGGGGAGAGGGAGTGGGTCAAAAGAGGCCGATATTGAGCCACGTGGTTTATGAAAGCTCCCTATTATTAATCAAATTAAGAAGTTTTTATAATGTAAATTATATTAAATTTCAACTGAGTGTTAATTGGATTAGTAATAAAATCTTGTAAACATTCCAAGAAGGAACTTCAGCTGTAACACAAGTAAAAATTTTAATTGCTCAACTTTCATATGTAATTCAAATTTTTTTATAATAACTGATTAATACCTTTATAATAATCATGGTATGTCTCTTATAAACCATGCGGATGCAGTACAGTTATTAGTGAACACATTGATTCCCAAACCCTGATCTGCGGCTCCAGATGGCCTGCTGATGTAACACTGAAGATATAGTAGTAGTCATATCCAGACTTGGGGTGAAAAAAATTCGATCAAAAACAGCTGCTCCGTTTGCAGGGGGAGTCTATTGGATATCAAGGTGAAAATACAGGGTGTCCCAAATTGATGTATACATTCTTTGAAACATCATAACTCAGCAACGAAATAAGATAGCAATATAGGATTTGTTGTATTTTATTCCTTAAACTTCCTTAAGCCGTACATATTCAAAATGTCCACCTTCTGCCACAGTACACTCCCAAGTCATGGACAAGTTGCAGAATGTAAGGCTTCCATTTCTGACCTCGCAAAATTCGATAACACCGGATTTGGCGATACCAATTTCACGAGAGCATTGCCTCACTGACTTCTTTGGGGATCATGCAAAACATACATGACTGCATCAACTCTCTCGTTATCAGCAGAACTACTCTTTTTTTTCGCACCAGCCTTTCAACACATATTTCACCGTTCCTTCGGTTTCAAACTTGTCTGAGTTTTGTTAATGTTACCCTTGTTGGCGGTTTCAAACTTGTCTGAGTTTTGTTAATGTTACCCTTGTTTACAACATTCTCCACTTTCCAATAACACTTCAGTATCCACTTACGTTCATCGAATGAAAGTCTCCCTGCCATTTTGTTTTATAAATAAATGAACAACAATGAATGTGTTGCTATGCTTTTCCAGTGCTGTCTGGGTCATACATAACAAACCTTATATTTCTATCTCATTTCGTTGCTGAGCTATAACCTTTCAAAGAGTGTATACATCAATTTGGGACACTCTGTATATCCTGCATGCGATGCCTGTTGCCCAAAAAAAGTGCGGAAACCTGGTAAAATGAGTAATTAAGTCGGATCATGTCTGCACAAGGCAATAGGTAGAAATTTCCAAATTCAATTACATTTCCTCTTGTGTCTTATTACAGGTTAACCAGAATAACTAACTCTGGTAAGTCTAACTAAACTCTTGATTCCATCCCCCAGAAGCATTAATTGAAGCGCTTTCTCGAAAAACGATGTGTGTTACATTTTTTCAAAATTGTAGTTATCGATGTGAAAAAGATGTAAAGAATATTCTCTCAGTCATTTGTATAAAAAAATGTCAAAATATGCCCGATCGAGGGCTACAATTTGCAACATGGGCATCATAGGCAAATTACCTTTCAGTGGAAGAATGCTGAATGACTCACTAATGGGCAAATGGTGGACAGCAATACGTTCTTATCCCCAGCGGCCGTAAAATCACTGAATAAGAAGTTAAAAAGGAAAGTAAACGTCAGTGAATGGAAAGACGTAAAGAGAAAGCAATTGAGGAATGCTGGCGCAGCCCATATGAACAGGAAAGGCAAGGAAATTACAGAGATACCTCCCCCATGAAAGGTAAGCGGGAAAACGCTGTACGTTGCTAAGCGGAGCATCATGCCTGAGGTTTATATGATAAGTTTTAAAATGCCATTTTTAACTACTGTGTTTTGTTCCCTGTTATTTTGTGAACTGGAAAAATGTAAGAAGACCGGATGTGGTGAAATCACATTGGCCCAAGAGCACATCTCTTCCAGGAATATCACAAGTTGTGTTACGATGAGCAGTCAGCTGTTCTAGTGAAATCAATGATGCTACAGGAACCGAAAAAACGGAAGAAAGGAAAACCCTTTGCCATATCGTGCTGCCTTTCCACATTCAAATACAGGGTGTCCAAAAACTCTGATAACGTGGGAAATATCTCAAAGCTGCCAGGTAAACGAGATCTGATCAGTGTGGTTTTTAGTTAATGGGGGGGGGGGGGTTCATTGCCGCACTCAAATTTGACCTTGACCCCCAAATTTAAGGTCAACCATTTGCTAACTTGAAAACTATTAAAGATAGAGAAAAATTTCCTATTGCTACCCTGTAGACCAACACCACATTAGTCTAAAAACAATTTTTAATCACACACTTCCCCTTGAAAGAATTTGAGAAAATGGGCAAGAAAGAGTCACTCAAGGCCAGGTTGGCTGATGTGTGCTTCACTGCAATTCAAATGTGTTAGAACCCTCAGCCAACCTGGCCAGCCCAACCTGACCTTAAGTGACTCTTTCTCGCCCATTTTCTCAAAATCTTTCAAAGGGAAGGGCGTGATTAAAAATTGTTTTTAGGGTAATGTGGTGTTGCTCTACAGGGTAGCAATTGGAAATTTTTCTCTATCTTTAATAGTTTTCGAGTTAGCAAATGGATGACCTTAAATTTGGGGGTCAAAAGTTAAATTTGAGTGCTGCAATGAATTCCCCATCCCCACTATTACCAATAAAAAACACTCATCAGATCTCGCCTACCTGGCAGCTTTGAGATATCTGCAATGTTACCAGACTTTTTGGACACCCTGTATAAACTTTTAGATAAGGAGGTTTGCAGTAAAACCATTCTTGATGCATACACCATAACGCCTCGCCGTCTTCAAACGTTGCAGTGTGAAATGAGAGAGGGTATCCTGTCACCAAAGGTCGGTAGAGGAAAGCACTTGAATCGACCACATGCTATTCAGGAGGAGGTAAGGCAGTTCATCCGAGATCGCATAGGTAGGTTCCCATGCCAAGAAAGCCACTACAGTCGAAAAAAATCCTCCAAGATATGTCTCAGCTCTCTCTTAGCATGAGAAAAATGCACAGCCTTTATACAGAAAAATATCCTCCATTGGCAGTCAAGGAATATCTATACAGGGAGACCTTCAGAAATGATTTCAATCTGCGATTTGGTCTATCTAGATCAGACACCTGTAAAGAATGTGATAAACTTTTTGTGCAGTTGACTGCATCAGACACAGATGAAAAAAGAATGGAAATTCACAAAAATACAATGCATCATGCTAGACACCCTAGAGCAGACCAGGCCTACTCTGTACTAAAAGAAGACACAGTGATCGCTACCATTAATTAGAATATAATCGTCCTCTATGTTGGTATGCAGCAAGTCCTTTTTTTACTCTACACTCACTCTCTCCAGTAAGTTTTATCAGCGACAACTCTTCTGTTATAATTTCACCATTCACAACACCAGGAATAATACCATTAACATGAATCTATGGAATGAGTCCATCGCCAGAAAAGGATCAGCTGAAATAACTTCGGCACTTTTGAGCACATCACCGACAGATATTCGCATTTGGAACAAGGGCAAGAAAGAAAGCTGATAGTGTGGTCCGACCGCTGTGTAGGCCAAAATAATAACTGGAAACATGTTGCCTTGTATTCCTACCTCGTCGCACAAAGGTATTTTAGTGAAATAAACCAAAAGTTCTTATGCACAGTTCATAGTTTCTTGCCTTGCGATCGTGATTTTGCTCACATTGAGAGAAAGAAAAGAGTCAGCCAGGTGATGGTACCTTCTCACTGGAGTGATGTCATTGCAGAAACCATCCGTTAAATATTACAACTTTGACGCAATCAGACTTTAAAGAATAAGCGAAATCAAGGATACCTTGAAGAGAACCTCAAAACTCAAGATCACTGAAATTATGTGGCTAAACTTTTCTCACGATGATCCATTCGCAGTAAGCATTCTTGCTAATCATGACCTGCTTCGTCCATGGGAAAGATACAAGATCCTAAAAACTGCCTAAATGAAAAGCAACCATGCAGCCTTTCCTAAGCGTTTCATGCTTCTCCTGCATCCCTGCCATAGCTCTACACAGCACTTAACCCTATCAAGAAGCAGAAGAAATATGATTGATGGATATGACTCAATACTTGCCACCTGAATATTGTTCGTTTTATGAAAACTTCGGAATAATGGCACTAACAATATGTTTTTTCCTGGCATCGGTTCCATTATGTATGTTAAAAAGAAAGCAATAAACGAGCTGTTTGTTGGCCAAGATAGGCTACCGTTAGTATTATTGTTATCATGCAGTCATAGTGGAAAAACGCTGCATGTAACGGTATTGTCCACAACTTACATCGTTTTTCTGCTATCATGTCATTTAACCTTTAAAAAAAACAGGCTAACAGGGGTACAAACTGGCTTACATTATATCATATACAGTGGTTGCTCAGTATTTGACATTTTTATCACCAATAGTTTAGCCAATAGCGATTTTCTTTAATCCAGAATCTCATATTTTTAGCCTAAAATTAAAAAAAAGTTATGTTCCTAATAAACGACATATCCTTTTAATCACATGATAATCTCATTTTCAAGGCTGAAAATAAAAATTTTCCATATAAATAGAATTAGCCAAGTATATTCGTCAAATGTGATTGTTTATTCGTCAGATTAGTTGAACTGTCGCCACTGGCGATTTGACGAGTGGACTGCACGGACACTGATATGGCTTGATGATATACCCTAATACATGTATTGTTGGCCGCTCTCGTTGGTTTAACCATTAATAATAATTATGCTACTTTACCGTGTTCTCATAAGTGGCCAATGTAACATGCATCATTTTTTGAGAAAGCGCTTCAATTAATAGCAATTTCAGCCATTAACCAAAACATAAATTTTATTTAAAATCGCTTAAGTCAAACTAAATTTAAAAATTTTTTTTGAATATAATCCATATATTTTATTAAAAAGTTCGCTTATAAGAGCTAATTTCCTGTTCGGGGCTATTAAAAGCAGGTTCGACTGTATGTGCATTTTATTTCATGTGTGTTTAAATTCTGTCAGCTAATAACATTAGGAATTGGATGATTATTCCAATTATCACACATTTCATTCATTTACAACAAAACGTGACATGGCATCATCCATTGGGTTTGACAGTAATCAACAGCCCAGATGATTAATGAATCTTTAATGAATCTAAACAACCTGTGGGTTGTCCCCCAACAGGCCCAAGCCCAACGGGAGTTTCTTTTATTTTTTTATAATAAAGGACAATCACAAACATCCATGCCCCAAGCGGGATTTGAACCCACTACTTGCTGGTTGCGAGAGCGATAAGACCTGCGCCTCAGCACTTTCAGTCAACAAGCCGGCATTAAGTTGAACCCTGGATAAGTGAAACTTATTATTCTGGTCCCCTAGTAGTTCTGAGTTAACAGGGTTAACCTGCATAAATTTATTTTATGTTTAACATAGCTCTATGTTCTTATATTTATTTTTTGGGAGGTTCTTAACATTAATACTGTATTGATTCGATTATTACCTGACTAAATAAAAACCAACCCTTAAATTTTCATATTTTGAAGGGAAAAAATTATATGTCAAAAACAAATTTTAATAATTAAAAAAAATAAACACTGCATTTTATTTGGGGGGGGGGGTGCTAGAATACAAATAACAATTAATCTGAATGAGTTTCACACAAAATCAAAATTTGTGACTATTTTGATTCTTTTTTTTTTTTTTTAATTTGCATTAAGTTAGTCATTTCTGATTCCTCTGAAGAATCATTCTCTGACTAGTTCGTCCAGATCATCCTATCTTGCGACTTCAATTTAAAGAAAAAAAAAAGATCCTCTTAGATAAGAACCAATACAATAGTAAACTGTACATAATATGCAGAGGAATAATTGAATTGATAACGGCAATTATTTTACCTGTTGATATGATGTCCCCAACATCAATTAGTTATTGATAACGATACACATAACAGCAATTATACTATTTCATGAAAGAAGACCAACGAAACAAATCGGTCAGAACACACGCTTGATTGGTTGCTTATCGCTTAATTATTCCATTCATTGCGCTTCACTCACTAGTCGTGTTGAGTTAAACAAAATTTTCAATAAAAAGTTCTCGTTTCACATACATGATAAAAATAAAATTTTAAATGACATTATGAAAATGTAGCACCCCTAATGTTGGCCACAGGTCCACATAGTTTCTTTTGTGATGCACCCAAAGGTAGCACTCCTTTTAATGCTTTTCTGCAGGGATTCCATGCACACTAGCAGGGAGGATCGCTGGTACAAGAGTTGTTACCCACCGCTGGTCCTACTCACAGGAACCTAGATGCACCCGAGATTTTAGGGAAATTGAAAAACTCCTTCCCCCTGGGAAAGAACATTGAAGTCATGTATAAATGAATGATCTACCTGGACTTGGCTCGCACGTAGTTACGATATTTACGTGTCAAAGAAAAGACTTTACTACGATAGCAATAGTGTACTATGTTTTCAATAAACTTCTTTTGGATGAATGAAATCCCCAATTATATTGTTACCCCTTATCATTTGTTACATTGAAATCGTATATAGCAAGGTTGAGATTCTGAGAACAGATGCTGAAAATAATATGAGCTACCGCAAGATGATTGCGCAACAATGGCGGAGAAGGACAGAATTTTTCGAGTTGTCGAGAAAAAAAAAGAGGCAACTAAAAATAGAAAAAGAGATATAATTTTCTGGAGAAAGGGATGGAATGAAGCGAGAAGCAGCGAAGCCCCTGGAGCCATGAACCTACTTAACGTCAAGGATGAGTATGATATGATATGTTAATGTACATTGATCGAGTGTTCAGTCCTTATGGCCATGCGATTATTTTCTTTGTCCTTTTCTTGTTGAATTTTGTAGCGCACGATAACTTATCGTTTCCAATGATCTGGTCACCCCCTAACACGAACCAGTGATATTGTCCTAAGACAAGACGATACCCCTCTGCATGAATGAATGACGAGTGCACAGATAAGTCCGGAAGAAGCTGGGTAAGGTCAGGTTCCCCACCCGCTATTAACATTTCTCCCCCCCCCCCGCCCACGCTCCTCCCTTGTCCATGCTCCCTCCCGCATTCCTATTTTCCCACCCATCTGTGCCTTGAATCGATTTGAACGCTCCCCAATGTCGAAAGTCTGGCCGGGATGTCTAGAACCTCCCGTGCCTAAAAGTATATCTGAGCACTTGCTGGACGTGGAACTTGTAGACCATGAACTTTTTGTAATTGAGTTTTATCCAGGAGAGAAACTCAACTCTTCTGTTTTACCGTAAATGACGCCCGAGATGTATTGATTTCTTATTGATGATACTGTGATGGTACGATTGAACAATAGTGAGCAAAGTAAGGAGAAACACA
>JAHWFO010037430.1:3582820-3609203 GCA_023313115.1 Rhysida immarginata
CAGATCATTTCACGATTTAAGATCGTTCCTTTTTGATCAAAAACTGAGAAAAATTTCTTTTTGTCACAATACAAAAAAATAGCTTTGTTCAATGTGATTTTGTAAACGTGAAAGAACTTTGAAACTGTTAAGAAGTAATACAATCTCCCCTTTCTCCCCTTGTAGCTACTGAGACAGAAGTTATAATGTATGCATAATGTAAATAGATGTTCTTCTTTATTGAGTATTGTTCCCTCTAGTTGATTTACCAAGGCGGGCCTACAAAAATAAAAAAAATATCTTTAATGTTGTAGAATAGTCTGTTTTAAAGTCTGCAGTACAAAGTAGGAGAAAGTGATGCCTCACTTGTTCTTGCTTCTGATTGGTTTCTATTCTGGCCCTAATTAGGGCCAACTATCTTTTTTTATGAAAAAAGACTGTAGCTGGACAACTATGGGCCCAATCGCTTTGCTGTTGTTAGAGTGGTATTTTAACAGCATTAATTCTACTCAATCCATTTAGGCATCTTTGTTTAATATACATGCCAATGAATGTATCCTAATTAGTAGACAGTTTTGATAAGTCTATCGCAATGTTTACAAAATTTTAATTTAATTTTTAATTTTATTTTCCTGGTAATTTTGTCAGCCAATCTGAATTTATTTTCTGTCTGTCAGTTGTTAAAACAAAGTGAGCATGTGCTCAACAAAGACTTCATGATTATAGTGTTTAAAGTATTATTTGAAAAGTTAATCAGTTTTCAAGTTTTCATGTACGAGGGGTGATCAAAAAGTAAGGTTACAAACTCTGCAATGAAACTTGTACATTTTATTTCATACAAGCAATGCAGCCAACTGATAATACATACATTAGGTGTAATGCGCTGGAGCTTTAATGAAAAAAAACAAAAAAACCCAGCACGCACAGTTAACCCAGGAAGCCCAAAATTACCCATCCCCTTAAACAGCCATACGGGCTGCGCAATAAATCCAGGAAAGGAATAAAGCAACAAAAATCCAAAAGTATCCCTTGGTTTATTTAGTACACAAAATAGGTAAAAATACAAATAATAAAGATTGGATTGAATTGGAAATAAAAATTACAAGATAAATTAGATTTCTTCGAAGAAAATGATATTGGAGATAACAGAGTAAAAGGAAAAGATACACAGAAGAAAGATGAAATCAATGGCAATGGCAACTTTGACTGCATTCGGAAGATGAATGAAAAAATCAGGCAGTCGACAATAGAGTACTAGTGATGACAGAATGGCCAAAATGCTGTGCCTGAGGAACCTGTAAAGTAAAAAGAGGAAAAAGCAGTAGGTGGCAACTAAGCGATACCGAGGAAAGGGAAGAAATAAAAGACACTAAAACTAATAATAAAAGGATACAAAAGATGTTAAAGATCAATAAATGTTAGTAAGAAATAGGTAAAGCTTATCCTAATTCAAACCTCACAGTGCACTTTGGACAACTGACGAAAGGAAGAAGGCCTAACTACATGTTAGGAACACCATGGAACTCGAAGGTGGTGCAAAGGGACTTCGACGACGAAACACGATGACACAGAAGAATGCTGATCATTGAAGACAACACAGGGACGGCGCCCACATCGTTAATACATTGAGGCGATATCAAGCCAACAAATAGCAAGCAAACAGGTGAGCGGTAGGACAAGGGCTCAGCGAGCACGACGGCACACAACGTCATCGGCAAAACACGCAGCAGTGACGAACACATGGTAAGAAAGGAGAAACGAATGGAAACCCACTTGGCTTCCAACCAAGACATAACGACCGCAGAAGACTGGTCTTGAGGGCTGCCAATCGTACACTGCCTGGAAATAGAAAACTAACAAAACCAGCAAAAGTTTCAAGCATGAGAGTAACAAAGCCAACACAAACACGTGAAATGACAACAAGCGACACAGAAAACTATAACAATAGCCCGAGAAAAAAACTTTGTTTACAGCAAATACTAAACTAGAAAAGGCTTATCGTGGAAAAAATCCTAAACATAAGCAAATAAAGCTAAAAAAAAAAAAAAAAAAAAGTGCAAAACAGAAGAATAAAGCTAAACGAAACTTTAAAAAAAAATCCATAATATAAGTTTATTTTTGACAGAGTCTCCAAATCGGTTTAGGCACTTGTCGGTTCGTGGGATGAGTTTGAATATTCCCTGGTAAAAATCCTGTCCTTGCATGTTCAGCCACATTGTCGCGAAGCAGTCAGGAGGAAACGGCCAGGACTTCTCACCAAGGGCGTCATCCTCTTTCGCGACAATGCGTGACCTCATACAGCCCAGAAGACCATCACTGTTAAAGCAGTTTCGCTGGAACACCCTCCCTACAGCCTGGACCTCGCTCCAAGTGACTTTCACCTCTTTCCTCACTTGAAGGAGCACCTAGGAGACCGACGATTCGCTTCAGACAAAGAGTGAAACAGTTCACGACAACATGGCTGAACACGCAAGGACAGGATTTTTACCAGGAGGGAATATTCAAACTCATCCCACGAACTGACAAGTGCCTAAACCGATATGGAGACTGTCGAAAAATAACCTAATGTATGTACTATTAGTTGGCTGTGTTGGTTGCATGAAATAAAATGTGCATGTTTCACTCCAGGCTTTGTAACCTTACTTTTTGATCACCGCTTGTATATGCTGGATGGATAAATGTGGTAAAAGTGGATGGGAAATCGAGATAAAAAGTGAATTAATATATTGTATATACTGTATAATGCACTCTACCAATAAATTCAATGTTATACACTATTTTCGTTTGAAGTTCGTCAGTCCCTCCCCTCCCCTTCCCAGCTGTTGCAGTATAACGTGATACGGACAAAGTGTGCATTCTTAAATAAATGATTTATCTTTAATTAATTATTAATTTTTTGTGTTGAGATATTAAATTTATTTTGTTTAATCATTTAATTTATTCCTCAGTGATTGATTTTTCAACTTAAAAAACTTTAATTAGTTTGTTTATAAAACGTTTTAAACTATCTTCCATAGCTTCTGCACTTTAAGACCATACGAAATTACTTTAGATATAAATTTACAAATTTTAAATTAATCTTGAAAAACCCAATTGTAATAGCATTTTCTTTTTTTCAGACGAAGAAACTCTAAATATGCTATTGGATCAGCTTGCATTGGAGGTGGACAAGGCATAGCCTTGTTACTAGAAAATGTCAAATGAAATAATTAACACCGTCCAGTTTTTAATTTTTTTTGTAGAGCCTAATTAAAATATTATTGGATGGACTTTGCTTCCGTAGTGTAAACTTAAAACAGTGATGTTAAAAAAAATATGCAAATTTAAATGAAAGAAGAAATGAGATCTGCATTATGACTTGAATAAAGTTTTTTTTTTTATTATTAGGAAAAAACCTGTTTTTACATTTAATTTTAACTATAATCATAGAAGTATTCTCTAGTTTATCACGAGCCTTTCTACAGATTCTTTCAGGGTCTTTGGCTTTCCCTCCCTACATTTTTCTTCCCCCCCCCTCTATATTTTCTGTATACAAGACATCTAAGCCCCTATTATCACTTTCACTCTATCCAAAAAGTCCTTTTTTTTTCAGTTTTACCACGCTGTGTTCACTTCTGTTAATAAATTAATTATACCGTAATTTCCCGCAGTAACGCCGCGGCAGCAAAAATTTAACATAAATGTAAAATCTCCGACAGTAACGCCACGGCGGCCGATACCCCCCCCCCCACCACCACACGCTCAATTGGTAATCTAAAAACAGTTTTCTTATATGCAGTGATTCTTAAATGAGATTTTACGCTCGCCAACATTTTGGTGAGCGAAGAATTTGCGAACGAATTTGTACTGAGCGCCCTCTGAGCGCTCGCTAAGCGCTCAATAAACGAACGCAGCCAAACAGAAGAACCTCCTTCATCTATTACATGAAATAAATTGCATTAGAGTCAAAATGAAGACAGCAAAGCGATCAGAACTAACTTCAGCTAACAGGAGAAGAGAATGCTTGAGGGGGGGGGGGGCATCTACGTGTTGTGACCAATTTACAGATCTAGTAAATTGGAAGGAAATGTAACTTTTGTTGACTTGCAGATGATCGGTGCCGTTAACAATATTCATTCTATCCTGTATTAGCTGCTCGAAGCTAAGATAAAATTGTTTAAATCGTTCCATTTCTCCACTATGCGATGGGAATCCACCATGTTGTTTGTTTCGATATTTGAGTTAGTTTGGCATCTGATTCTGTTGGTAGATGGTGGTACAGCTTGCCACTTCCTTTGTTTTGAACGGAAGGCGTACAAGGTTGCACTGTACGTAGCCACTGCCTTTCTTATATGCTTCAATAAAAGTAATACGCATTTCAGTAGGAAAATTTTTTTATTTCGTACATATAATATATTTCTGCATACATTTCCTCCAGAGCGCAATACATTTTTCGTCGAGTCCTAACTGGCTTGCTGCTGCACGATTGCTCTTAGGCCTTTTCAATCTTGGCTGTTAGTTTAAAAGCTGCTGTATAGCTTGCACGTCGCTTTGGCGAATTTGAAATATGGAGACGTTCTCAGTCGACATCATCAGCGTGTTGACGCAAGGGATTGTGGGAAACTGAGGTGAAAACAAACTGCCGTTCTGCATTCATTTTGCCACCCTCCACAGTTTCCGATTTTATTTTCTGCTTTTATATTAGTAATGCACTTAGGAAACACACCAGTTCAAGATGCTTTTATCTTCTATAAATATTTTTTTATTTTAATGAATATTTTTCAAGTACACCATTTTCTTGTAAAAATTTCAGAAAATTCGTCGTATGTATAATTCAGATTTACTTTCACTGACAGAACTGCTGATATTGATATTTATTTAGTGTTCGGGAAAACTCAGATTTTTTATGTAAAAATAGATATAATTTTATTTGTAATTAATTATTCTATTTTTTCTATTCTTTAAGTTTTTTTTACTGTTTTGCAGACAGTGATTGTTGAGTATATATTGTTTTAATAAATGTTAATTAAAAAATCTCCACGTGATTATCACTGTCTGCAGCTAGTTGTCCCTCGCGAATAATTTTCGTGATCACGAGGATGTGTGTCCCACTATTGTTGATGTTCTTTCCGTGGTTATTGTTTTTTTTTTATTTCAGACAGACCACTTCCAGCTTCTGGCTTGACCAGTCGTCCCTCCTTCTGCTCCTCCACTCCACTCTGTAGACATTTGTGCAGTGCGTTTGCCCCCCCCCCCCCCTGGTGTCTCCTGGGGGAGGTCTTCTTCCTTTCCAAAACATTGACTTTTTTCCATCATCACAATGGTCCGTTTACCGCCGTTGCATTCATGAAGGGGTTGTATTCCCATACAAGCTTACCCCCTGTTCTTCCGTCGGGTTTTCCCGCTGTTTCGGTTCTGCAAAAGCTTTCCCCCACTGAGTGGAGGATGGTTTGCAGGAACCGAAATGTTGCTGAGCGGATAGTAGAATCTGACCACGTCAAAGTTGGCCAGACTACTATCCACTTGTTTCATGCCGATTCCGGTCATCTCACCGTCCATGTCCAGGGTGCCTCGCCGCTGATGGCAGAATCCTACCTGAAGGACCACATGTCCGACTACGGGGAGGTGCTACGAGTGTTCTACCCAGAGCACTCCGACTCCCCTCTGCAGAAAAATGGAGACATTTTGTTGGACATGCGCCTTCAGAAAGACATTCCTGACTCCCTTGTGTTGCACGGAGAACGTGTCTTCGTGTTCTACAAGGGCCAGAGGCAGTGCTGCTGGTACTGCAAGAAGTCCTCCCACGTCTGGAAGGACTGTCCTCTCCTGAAGAAGTGCGACTTCTGTAAGAAAATCGTGGGCAAATACCATCAGTGCCCAGAGAGGACAGGTGCACCACCAGCAGCCTCAACGCCACCGCCTCGAGGGATGTCGTCCCAGCAGCCAGCACTGATGACTTCACCGGCCAAGTCAACTGAGCCTAGCAGAGTGACTATGCCTCGTCCTACACCGAGGATTTCGAAGGCGGCCCCGCCATCGTCGGCTCCTCCATCACCAAGGAAAGCGAAGACTGCTCCACCATCATCGCCTCTTCCTACGACTCCTGGGAAGGAGATGCCGCCTCCCACTCCTCGGCCTCGTGTGGTTCAAGAGACTGTCTCTCGTCCACCTTCGCCTGATGTTTCCCCGATGGCGGAGGACTGCCACTCTGCAGAAGTCATCTTAGACGATTCGTTGTGTTCCGAGTGTGTGTTTGTTGCGGAGGAATTTCCATCTCTTCCTTCACCTGCGCTTTCATCAGCATCGCAGCCTTTGCGAATCGTCTGTGCGCCTACGCCTGGAAAAATTTCTTCCTCTGCTGGGACCTCAAAGCCATCAGCGCCAGCTCAGCGGGATCTTCTTGCGACGCCTAAGAGCCCTCGCAAGAAAAAGGCCCGACGTCATCGTAGCAAGAGGGACAGGATTCCTGTGTCCTCTTCATCTGAAAGAGACAGCTGCGTAGACCATCATCATCGCAGCCCATCTTCCTCTTCGGGACGTGCTCGTTCTCCTAGACGGAAGACTTCTGAGCCTCCTCCCTCGTCGGTGAAGCTCAAGTCTCCTTCAGATACAGGTCAGCCCCCGTCAGCTTAAATTCGCAGTGAAGGTCTTTTCCCTAAACGTTCGTTCCCTTGGTTCGTCTTTCAAGCAATCGGTTTTGTCATCATTCGTCGCCCTGTACAGGCCAGATATTCTCCTTCTTCAAGAGGTGAAGCTTGCTGCTTCGCAACAGCTTGCTAACCTTCCTGGCCTTCGCAGTCAATATCCATCTGCGCAGTTCTTCATCAACTCATCTTCGCCACATGGGCAGGAGGTTGCCTCCATCATCTTCAACCCCTCCATTGTGGTGTCGAACTGCGTCTTTGACTGTGATTGCAGGGTAATTTCTTTGGACCTCCAGCTATCTGGTCTCAAATTCCGATTGCTTAATGTGTACGCCCCGTGTTTATCAGCAGAGAAACGGACATTCTTTGAAGACCTGGACTTTTACCTGTGATCGTCCTTGCCTGCGGTGGTTGCTGGGGACTTCAATTGCCATCCAGATGAGAACAACATCTTTTCATCTGGATGTGTCTACCAGTTGTGCCAGCGGAATGCACTTTTCGATCTGTGGGCGTCGTCTTCCAATTCCAACCAAAGTGGGTCTACCTTTCACCAAGGGCCCTCTGTGTCTTCAAGGTTGGACCTTTTTCTAGTAGACGCCACTTTCGCTGGTGCTCCTGGTTCCATGGAGGTCATTCCATGCTCCTTTTCTGACCACAGTGCCATCAAGTGGTCTTGGAACCCTCCATTCCCTGCCTCCTCTGCAGGCTCTGCTTCGAACAATTGGTTTCTGAACGTTTCTCTGCTTGACAACGATAAATACAAGGGAATGTTCATTCGGTTTGTGGAAAGACATGGCTCAACAACCTGCCTCCGTCCCTAGCTTCGTGGCTTTCTTTTAAATCAAAGCCCGTCGTTTTTTCAGAAAGATTGGGTTGGACGCCGCTAGACGCAATCGGCGCCATCTCCTCATGCTGCAAGAAATTCTGCGCCTCCTCCGCTATTCCATCCCGAAGGGGGCATATGCTGATGACATCCGCCAGGTGAAGAGCGAGATCAACGCTCTAATGATCCGCAGGGCTGCCGGCGAAGCTCTCAGGGCCAAACTGTCCTGGGCGTCTGACGTCCGGAATATGTCGTCAGCTGCGTTCGCAGAGGAGAGGTGTCGCGCCAATAAGAAGAGGTGTCATCGTTTGGTGGTGGGGAATGAGACAGTGGAAACAGACTCTGACATCTTGTCTGCTTTCTGAGTGGACCATTTTCCATCATTTTTTGGCCACCCAGTCTTTCCATCCGACGCCACGACGAAGTGGACCAAGGCACTTGGACCTTTCACTGCTGACGCTGACCTGTCAATTACCCGTCCCTTTTCCGAAGATGAAGTCAAGAAGTTTTTGTCGATGGATGGCCGTCATCAGTCCACCCCAGGATTAGACTGCATCCCGTACTCGTTCTTCAATGCGACTTGGAAACTTCTTGGGCCTTTCCTGGTGCAAGTGTTCAGTTCCATTCTTAAGGACCCTTCCTCCATTACGTCGGACTTTATCGCGGGGAGAATCATCCTGCTCCCCAAGGTACCGGATCCTGAACTTGTCACCCAGTGGAGGCCTATTACTCTACTTAACACAGATTATAAGGTCTTCACTGGTATGCTCCAACAACGGCTCAAATGCTTCGCCGACGAGTTCTTCGATCCGGGACAATCCTGCTCCATTCCTTCTCGCAGGATGTCCGACAACATCATTACTATCAAGTGTGTTATGGAGGAAGCGTGTGTGTGCGGTCAGACTCTTGCCGTGCTAAGTCTTGACCAGGAAAAGGCCTCGACAAGGTGAATCACGTGTTTCTTTTCCGAGTGTTTCACCATCTTCATCTTCGGAAATTTGCTACGATTATCTCAGCACTGTATGCTTCTGCCACATCATGCGTGGCGATTAATGGCTCCAATTCGCCTTTCTTCGAACTGTCCAAAGGCATCAGACAGGGGTGTCCCATCTCTTCCCTGTTATATATATTCTATTTGGAGGCACTTTTACAATATCTTAATCGCCACCCAGATATCCGGGGGTATGATTTGCCAGCCGCTTCCATCAACATCCGTACGCTGGCTTATGCGGACGGTGTAGTGCTATTCGCATCTGATCCGTATTCCCTGGGCATCTATAAAGAATCCTTCGATCTCTTTAGCACTTCGACGGGAAGTTCCATCAATCTCGTCAAGTCTAAAGGCATTACTATTGGGGAGTGGATAGTGGACTATCTTTGATCCTTCCCAATAACATGGCGTGAGCAAATTACAGTGTTGGAATATGTTTTCTCCTTTTCACCTAATATGGACTCTCGTCACTGGCAGCTGGTAATTGATAAATGCATCGCTCGCCTTGGCAAGAACTTTCGTTTCACCACCTCGATGTTTGCCAAGGCGAGGTTCGTCCAGTCGCACGTCCTACCGATCTTGACGTGTAAGTGCCTGTTTGCTTTGCCTTCTCCATCTCATTTAAAGAAGGTGCGTAGTGCGAAAATTGACTGTGTGTGGGGTTATTCAGCAGCCCGTCATCCCATCCGTTCGGAGCTGCTGTTTATCCCTTTCGATGGGGGAGGGATTGGGCTTGCCAAACATTCGACGATACCTCATCGCGGCCAGAATGGCCGCCTTGATTTGTGCCTTCCTCCTTCCTCCCCACATCTGGGCCAACTCCTTCTTTCTGCATCTGCGCTTCTTCTTGAAAGTGAACAGGCTACCTTTTCCGTGCACGCTGCCAGTGACGATCATTTCACGTTCGCCGGACTTTTACCATCTAGTCTGGCGTCATTTGTCATCTTTCCTGTCTGGCCTTCGACAGCTTGACCCGCAGGACTGGGGAAACCTTCGTCTATCTTGGTTCTTCCAGCAGTCTGACCAGGGTGCGACTTCTGACATCGTACGGTGGCACCCTGAATATCCATGGTCAGCCTTCTTGAAGTCCGTCAAGTCTCTCGCCTTTGAGAAGGCGGTCTTCAACTTTCATTGGCGCTTGCTGCACCATGGGTTCTACTCTCTCCAATGTCTACATCGATGGGGAGTGGTCAGATCTGCTGGTTGCCAGTTTTGCGGGTTGCTTGAGACAGTTCCTCATGTTTTCTACGAGTGCCCGTTTGCTCAGTCCATTTGGGATCGCCTCTCTCGTCACTATCTTCTGACTGAATTTACCTACCAGTCAGTGCGATTTCTGATGGACAGCTCCACCGGTTCTGCGTACAAGCTGGACCTAGCCACTTCCATCGCCTTTATGAACAGAGAACTTTGGCTGGTCCATCAGCAGCGATCTGCTGGTGTTCATCAGCCAGCCTCAGCCATCTGGAGGAAGGGCGCCATCCATCTCAGGTCCTTCCTTCATCTTGAATGGCATCAGCTTGGCCCAGCAACGTTCCGGATACGCTATTCATCATCTCAGCGTCTCTGTAAGGTCATCGAAGGGGATACGGATACCATCTCGTACCTCTTCACCTTTCCCCTCAACATCGAATACCCACTGGTGGGCGGAAAGGCCCCCTTTGGAGGCATTTGAATAGGAGGTGCAGCCCTTGAGGGCTGCCCATACTCCTACAGCATGTGCGCCTGGGCACCCTGCCTGCTTTAAGAACTAAGGGTGCTCCTCTGGAGCCATAACATCGGCTCCAGTTCCAACAGCTCCTTCTGGTCCTCCACGTCCTTACTAGCCTGCAGCATGGCGTTCAACTTCCATTTATCATTTTGATTCCAATGCTCTGCAAATTACTCCTATCCTCCCGTTCGATGTTTAGTTTCTTATTGAATTTCTCACTTTCTCGCGGCAGCCATGATTCTTAACCGAGCAGCATTGTTTTGCGGGTTTACCCATAAGGTAATAATGAAATTTCTTTTAATGCTATTTCAACAATAACGCGCATAAGGGATGCCATGCTGCACATTTTCAATTCTTATTTCCCATTAATGATTATGATTTCGCAGTCTTTCTTTAGACATTAAATGGGAATTTGAAATTTCTTTTTCCTTATTCTTTATAAGGAATTGGTCTGTCTCAATTTTTTTATATTTAATCTCAATTCGCTCAATCTAGCGATTAATATTTCTCGTTACAGTGTTTTGCTCTATTTAGCGTACATTTAAGTATTTCTTTATTTTAGTCCGAGAAATATTTTTTCTTTTGTAATTGAGATCGCAGTGCCTATTCCTCAATTAAATCATATTGTATAGAACATTCTTTTGTACAGAATTTTTGTATTTTATAAATAAATATCGCAATTTTTAAACCAAAATAAAAGTCTTTTAACGAGTCACGTTTACTCTTAAGTTTTGGGGTTCTTTCTTTTAAAGTACCACCCATTAAGTTCTATTTATTTTGCTTCGCCCTCTGAACATTTAGATTTATATTTATTTTAGATTTATCACTGCTCCAAAAATCATTAATGACGGAAAACACCTATTCGACAGTGGATTTTTACGGCCAGACATATTCCAATAATAGTTTTGAAATGTGCTGTGTTTGAAAATGTTTAAATATTTCCGCCACTGCATATATGTGTCGATTTTGGTTTCTTTCCATTTATTAATTCTATGTAATCTAAACAATTTATATAAAAACATTTAGCCTTGCATCCTGGGTTTTCCTCTTCTGCTTTGTTGATTTTTTGAATTAACATCAACGCAACAAAGTCACTTTCAAATCTTAAAAAGTGACTTTTCAGAGTTTTGTTCTAAGCAATTTTAACTTCTGGGCTGAAACTTTGGATTGTGTAATTTCTTCAACAGTTTAATGAAATATAATTACTTGGCTATAAACAAAATAAATTGACATGGTGGAATGGAACATTCGCACAGGTCTCCCACTTTATTATGGACATAAAAAAAATAAAAGGTAAAGTTTCTTGTAACAGTGGGGAGGGAGTATTTATTTATTTTCATTTTCTTTAAAAAAACCTTTATAATTCAAAATTGCCTCATCAGAGCCAACAAAGTTATTCGATTTTGAGAGAGGAATCCATTCATGTCGAATTTATTGACTTTGGCTTGATGGAATGTATCAGTTATGTCTTAATTATTAGAAAAATACGTCAATGCAGAGATTAAGAAACACTCCAAGTATGTTTTAACTTTAATACGTTTGAGGAACTTTTTCTTGGGAGGTAGAGGGGAAGAGTTCAGTTCGCTTGTATGAACACTACAGCCATTATTTCATTTCTTGGAAAATTAATATCTCCAATTAATATAACCAAGAAACTTGTCATAAAATTTCTTCAAGGCACAGTTTAAGGTACCCTCTAACAGTGCATTAATTTCATAATCTTTTTGCTGTTTCAGAAGAGATAGCTGCAGAAAATTGATCACATACGTAGAGACGGAATTTTTTTCTTTAAAAATTTCATTATTATCTTCTCGAATCATGAGTTTTTAAATCGACTTCAGAAAAAAAAAATTGCGTTGGGGAAACGAACACAGGCCAATATAAGACAAATTCTTACGGTTTAACTGCTGCACAGAAATATATTTTTAGGTCTGTCACTATAGCTAACAAAAATACGACATGATCAACTAAGATGAATTAATTTATTCTTATATACGTCCTCTTAATGACCAAAGGTCCAAAAGGACTTTTAAAATATTTAAATGGACTGAAAACAGATGGTAAGCAGCAAGGAATTCGCATAGAACACCATGAAATTCTCAATGTGTTTTCACCTCAGTATCCCACAATCCTTAGCGCAAACAGGAAATGAGAACGTCTCTATACTCCATCGTGCTCTTGCTTATAATAATATAATAAAATAATGGTATTTCTAACACCTCTCAAGCGCTGTTGTGACCGTTTAGCCCCGTGCGTGCATGCTCGTGAAATATTTTGATAGTCAGCCCCGAGCATCGAGATAAAAAGTTTGATCAGTAAATAAGAGCAAGAGCGTACCTCCATCTGTTCTTGATAAGAGTTAACTGCCACAGAAACTCGTTATGCTTTCAAACTTTGTTTTAAGCGTAATTATTTATTTATTTTCCGATATTATAATCAGGTGGTGATTGTATTAGATTTCAATGCATTTGTTCTTTTATTAAAAAAAAATACGAGCATTAAAACGCAAAAATCTACGTAGGAGAAAAACGAAACTTTAAAGAAAATTCGAAACCTAAGAGGAAAAAAAATTAAAAAATAAAAAATATAAAAAGTCTTCGCTTTAACTTTAGCTCCTTTGCCCCTACCATGTATCCAGCTATAAGGAAATTTAATTAAAAAACAGAAAAGAAATACGCCAACAGGCAACTTATTCTTCTTAAAGACAAATTTCATTTCCCGTTTTCACTATACCCTTGTGTGTGTGCACCAATCATAAGCGAGCTGCGGGAGTTGGCCATTGTGTAGCGTAGCGAGTGCCCATCATCGTCACCTAAAAGGGAAGATTTATCCTAAAAACATGTATCCTGGCCATAGATATATTAAATAGATACTCTTTATCCTATCTCTATGATCCTGATGTGTTTTGTGTCTTCAGATTCATTACAAAACTATAAACGCATTCGGAACATACTTCAAGGTGGGATACGCTTTCACTGTCTGCCATTATTGCAAAGCGAAAGTGGTGAAAGTGATCAGGTGAGCTTGAACGTGATCAGATTTGAAAGTTGATAATGTTGGTTGTGTAGTGAACGATGAGAACGATAAGGGCCGGAAATTTTTAGATGCAGTGCTGACGTTGATCGATGAACATGGGAAGTGGACTGGCAGTTTGAATCGTACCGGGCAGGTACCGGGAAAAATCGGCGAAAGCGGCCCTCAATTACGAGAAAGTAAAGGCATCCGTCCGGCCCACCGGGATTTTTCCCGGTGTCCCGATGGTTCTATCCGCCGCTGTCGGAGTTTATTATTAATTAACTCATCAATAAATATAAATCAATAAATCAATAAATATAAATCAAGGAATACATTGCCACTACTCATTTTATATTGTTGAGAGAAACGATATGAAGTAGACCTAAAATCGTGGGCAGAATTTTTTATTTTTATTTTTTTTAATTTTTGTAAAATCTGTGACAGTAACACCGCGGTAGCTGATACGCCGCACACGCCAAAATTTTCACTTTTATTAACAAACGCCGCGGCGTTACTGCTGGAAATTACAGTAAATTTTGTGGGGGTAATGTTTAACCGAACTCCCTTTTTAATTAAGCTATGATCAATGATAGTAGTGCAAGTTAAATAACAATTTAATACCGTTGTGAGCCACAATAACATAACTTTTATTTAAAAAAAAAGCTAAATGAGAAATAAAAGAAACAATTGTTTAACGATGAGCATCAAACGCTCATCGGTCTTTTTTATTAGAAGATATAAAAGTGCTGAATAACAAAATGTCATGTGGCAATTTTCTTGTAAAAAAATAATAGAGACTGTACTAGAACAGTGGGACAACTTCATGACTTAAACAAATTACAATAGTACTGAAATACTGCAGAGTTACAGAAATTAAGTCACAAGTTTACAAACACAAAATACTGCTTCAACTTAACAGTATCGCACAATTAATTACTGCCTATCCTCAGGCTAGTGCCACACAGCCTTTCCACAGGTCAGTGTTCCAAAATAAACAGTGCTTTAGTACTTGGACCAAGCTACATTTACAATTTCTTCTAACAACAGCATCACTGCAAATAAGCAGGTCAGTAAAAGAAGAAAAATAGAACATAATAACTCCCACTTGCCTATACGCAGAGAGTTTTCAACTTTCCAAGAAACAAACAGATGAATGCATAAGCCTCATCTAGACAAATTGAAATGGATAACTATCTATTCTAAGCATTGGCCCACAAAGAATGATCAAACGTCAACTCGGTAGAGGGTTCTAGAGGAAAAACCTCCCTAGCTTAGGCCCAAACTTAAGCCATCCCAAACAGAATGCATTAGCATCCAAGAAAAGAGACTTTACACTTACGTTTAATGAAGATGGATTCCATTTGCAAAAAACCTTGCAAATAGCATTCATAAATTAATAAAATAAAATAATTAGCTAAGTGAGTACAAAAATTAGGGCAAAATAAAATGACTCCAAAAGGTTGGCAGCAACAACTAGTAAAAACGGGAAAAAAGACGGTCCATGACAAGCATAGGAAATACGATGCTTCTAAGAAAAAAAATAGAGAATAACTTAAAACAATAATGCAATTTATCATTAGTTCAGTATTTCAATGCATTTTAACAATGCTAAAATGAAAAATCCGAATCTTACAACCCATCTTATTGTTCAAAAACAATTCAGTTACAAAATAGTAATAAAATTCCAAATACAGAGGCTT
Source organism: Rhysida immarginata (assembly GCA_023313115.1). NCBI lineage: Eukaryota > Metazoa > Arthropoda > Chilopoda > Scolopendromorpha > Scolopendridae > Rhysida > Rhysida immarginata. The sequence goes on from JAHWFO010037430.1 coordinate 3,597,660, forward strand.
ATCATCATGGACATTGGTTGAAATGAAACAGTGAATAGGAACTTCATTCATCAGAAGTTAATGCTGAACGTCGGGGACAAACTCCAAGGCTGTGGCTATGTCCTGAAGATGGATGTAAATGGTCCATGGGTGAAATTTTTAAGAAAAGAAGTCAACTTGCTGTTGTCGACCGATGAAGTGGAGTCGAATTCTAAACATTCGCAGTTGCCTCTTCAGCAACAATTGCCGGGCACTGGCCAGAACGCGCAACAAAGGTTGCTGGCAGCATATAGAAAACAATGTAGATGAGAAAAACACATTGCTGCGAAAGCCTACACAAAATTGCAAAATAATTGAAGGAAAAAATACAGAATTTTAAGGAAAAATTGCAATTTAACTGGGGTGAAGGGATTTAATAAAAATGCCTTCGCACCAAATATCTCCCACCCAAAAAAATAAAAATAACATCACAAAACAAATATTATTTGTAATATAGTGGGTGAGGCATTTATCTTGAGACAACTGAATATCTCTGAAACTAAGCATTGTACGAAAAATGTCCAAAATCAAAAGTGAAATATTTCGCAGGGGAAATTCATTAGTTAAAATATTACCCCACCCCCTTGTCAGGGGGGCAGTGTAACTTTGAAATCTTAAATAGGAACCCCGATTTTAAATGGTATATTCAGATTGTACACAATATTCGAGAAATGTTTCATCTTTGCTGTTTTTTCAATTGATCCAACCGTTTAGAAGATAGAGGCCCTGAAAATGTGGAACTTTTAAAGTTTTGAACCCAATTTTATCGATGAAGACAAAGAGATAGAGTGGGTCTTACAGACATACCCAATATTTTTCAATACACACGCCTACGCCTTTTCAATAGACTCTGTCTCCATAGGACTGCTGCCCCAAAAGTTTACTTGTGGACTAAAAAATTTTGAATTTTTGAAATTCTGACTTCGGTTTCTTAAAGATCATTAAAAAGAATAGGAATGTCTGTAAGCCCACTCTCTATCTCTTATCTTCATCGATAAAATTGGGTTCAAAACTTTAAAAGTTCCACACTTTCAGGGCCACTATGTTCTAAACGGTTGGATCAACTGAAAAAACACCAAGGATAAAACATTTCTCGAATATTGTGTACAATCTGAATATACCATTAAAAATCGGAGTTCTATTTAAGATTTCAAAGTTACCCACTCTCCCCAGCCCCCTCACAAGGGGGGGGGGTTACTTTTTAAGTAATGAATTTCCCCCGCGAAATAATTCACTTTTGATTTTGGACATTTTTTCGTACAATGCTTAGTGCTTAGTTTCCGAGATATTCAGTTGTCTCAAGATAAATGCCTCAAATTGTACAAAGACAAATTAGTAGAATTAACAGAGACAAAATTAATTCCACATATTACAATAGATAAACCATTCTAGTAAACTTCACTTATAAATTCTTTCTACCAAATTTTATTAACCTTTACCTAGACAAAATGCCACGTTCAGAAAACCAGAATACAAAATATTTGAGGGTACAATGTGCCTTAACTTACAGAGGCAAAAATTTTTTAAACCGAAAAATATTACCATAAATTGCTCAAAATATTAAAAAAAGGGAAAACCAAACGCAAAAGTATAATGTTCACTCTCCTAGCCTAGCCTACAAAACAATAGATAATGACAATTTTAGTAATTCCAACAAAATATTACTCAACTCCCATTCAACATCAGGCCATTAAATTAGTCTGTTAGAGGGTAAAATTTTCTATTAGGAATCAACCCTTACTAAAAACGACAAAATTATACCGAAAGACAGTCCTGACTTGTACCACAATCAATAACTAATTCAACAATAACCCATACCATTTCATAAGACATCAAACCCCTTTAACCTTGACATTATGCTTTGCAAAAGGCAGGTGATGATGAGAATTAAACAGGAACCAATATTCACGATTAATCCATTGGTACACAATAAAAGAAACAACCATAAAGGCACTTTTTATCATTATTAATGTGACCTATAACTTATCAAAAAAAAATTATATTATTAAAATAATCAGTAGGAAATGCTAGAAAAGCAGGAAAAAAATTGAGCATTATAGAGAAAGAAAAACAATTACCGTAAATACTCGAGAATAAGTTGCAACCTTTTGTACCCAATTTTGAGTGAAAAAACAGGAGTGCGACATTTACTTGAGCCTAGCTAAAATTACCTGTAGATGGGCTGCCTATCGATGTTGATATAGTTTGTCTCGTTACCAGCTGTTGGTATGTTTGATTGAACAGCAAACAAGTAATGATTTTTCAATTGAAATATGGAAGGAAAAATTCTGCGACCCGGATTCGAACCAGGAACCTCGACTATCATGGCCGATGCCTCTACCAATTTGGCTATCGCAGACACCACGGACAGCCAAGCTGTCTCAAGGTGTCTTAAAGACAACCAAGTTGTCACGGTTGAAAGCCCAATGGGAGACGGGAACCTGGCCCGCAGATCGAGAATTTCTCCACTCCAAACCATCAGAAAGTTGATGAACTCACAAGTGAATAATAATAATAATTATTATTAACAGGAGATATGTCTCCAAGCATAGGTAATGATTTTTCAATTGAAAAATGGAAGGAAAAATTCTGCAACCCGGATTCGAACCAGGAACCTCTACTATCATGGCCGATTCCTCTACCAATTGGGCTATCGCAGACACCATGGACAGCCAAGCTGTCTCAAGGCGTCTTAAAGACAACCAAATTGTCACGGTTGAAAGCCCAATGGGAGACGGGAACCTGGCCCGCAGATCGAGAATTTCTCCACTCCAAACCATCAGAAAGTTGATGAACTCACAAATGAATTTTTCCTTCCATTTTTCAATTGAAAAATCATTACCTATGCTTAGAGACATATCTCCAGTTAATAATTATTATTATTCACCAGCAAACAGGTAGTTATTTTATTCCACTTAAATAGATATTAATTTGATAAATTTATTATTGTTAACAGTAATCACCTACAGAAAATTATTTATTTTTGGATAATATGGAGGAAACTAACTTCGAAGGAGATATAAACACAACTTCGCTTCAGTTTCGCTTTGCATGCCGCCATTTTGAATAAATTAACGAACACTATCACGGAGTTGCATTTTGTCCTGATGAACTTCAAACGAAATTAACTTATATGTCACAGCACTTAAATGTTATTAAATTAATATATATTTATTATTGTTTAATCATCTACAGAATATTATTTATCTTTTCTCTTTACCCTTTGTCCCCAAATCAACATTTTGGCAGGAAGGGAGAGAGAGAGAGAGAGAGAGAGAGAGAGAGCGGGGATGAGCAAACATAGAGAGCGACGGCGGGTTCTTTATCTCAGCCGACTTCAGCAGCTGGCTTGCAGAGTAACTCAGTGATGACGACATAGGATGGAAAATCAAGAAGAACGCTAGGCTGAAATAATAGGTTAGCCAAGATGGCGGGATGTGTAATATAGAAATGTATAATATTAAATTAAATATTATAAACTATTATATGTGTGTCAAATGAGTGAATGTGTTCACCCACAGTTATTCTATATGTACGCCCATTATCATGTCACAACGAGATTCTCCTTGTAATTCACATGTATCGCTTATATCTACATGTTACTACCTAGCAATAATTCGTACTCTTCTTTATCCACATCGAACAGTAAAGACCCCACGCTACCGATATACATCGTCTGCACATGCACACGCAATACCGATTATTCATGGGCACCGTCATCTTCGAAATATCTGATCAGCGACCGTTTTTAACGTTGAGCATCTGCTCCAGCCGGCTGGCCAAGTGGCTAAGCCAGCGCAATTCAGTTAAGCGTTTTCTAACTTAGCGGCTGGCAGATTACTCATCCAGCTAAGATAAAGAATCCGCCTCAGGAGTTGTCATTAGGCCTAGCTGTCATGACAGCCGTCATCTCCCGATCAAGGGAGATAAGAGCGGACATTTCCGAAAAAAAAAAACGCGTGAAGAAAAAATCGAGTGCGAGAGAGGTAAAGTAAAATAAAATTCAAATGCCATAAAAGTTATTTTTCAATAAGGCATAATAAAAAAAAATTATTTGGAAAAATAAGACTAAATTAAAGAAACTGATTCAAACAATAAATAACACAAATATATTGTGACGAATAGATTCGCCACAGCGAAGATATTTAAATAAACTGCGCTTTGTTTTTCCATTTTGATTTTGTTATTCTTATCAGAATCAAAGGGGGAGGGAATCCAAATGATACCAGTGGAAAGTTGAATAATTACTGTTGCAAAATAAACCGGGTTAATCGAATAGTTTGCATATTTAACGATTTTTTGCTTAATGCACTTTGCCATGCGGTTAGAGTTATACCAAATGCTCTTTTATTGTTCTTACCCGTGAGAAAGGAAATAAAGGGGGGATGAATCATCCAATATTTTAGCAACAGAGCGTGTCGCTTTTAAAAGCGCACGTTGGAGGGAGCAAGAACTGATGACACGTGCTAAATTTTGAGTGTTCATAACCAATGGGATTCTTAAAAAAATCGAAGGAAGCAAAAACATGATTCGAATACTTTTTTATAAATGTTCGGAAACATAACAATTAGATTCGGACTGTTTATGAACTTTTAGTGAACAACCTGATCAACAAGAGAGAGCTTGGTGAGCAGCGTGAGCCATCAGCCAATGGCTGGCAAAGCGCTCGGCGGCTGCTACGTGGGCGAGCAATGAGTGACATCAAGCCATGACTAGAGAAGGATGACGTCGCATATGTGCCAGCAGTAACAACTGGTGGAGATCAGTCTGTGGGTCATCGGTTACAGTAGAGGTAAAAACGAATGCCTTTACCGCCCGCTCAACTGTGGACACAGACAGCCAGTTGGGGAGCTAAGAAATCCCTGAGAAGCAAGCGAAGCGCAATGTGGCACGCGGGGAAACCATCGGCGTGCTAGGCAGTCGGTATCGAGCCAGAGCATGGGCTAGAGCAAGACGTCAATGGAACGACGAAGACCTCACTGCGGAGCAGGCACGAGAGGACAACAACAAGGGAAGATAAAGGACAATAAGTGACATCAACAGTGAAAGAGCCTTTGTAAACTGTCAATGAGCGCTTAGAAGGACATGGTATCTTACATGAGCAATGGCTCACTCTCATACCACGCAATCTCCCAAGTACAAGTCTTATCAGAAAGATAAGTAAAATTAATTTCTAATTGGGCCCTCGCAGTAGTTAAAATTATCAGTGACTTTAGAACTGTGCATTTCTTAAAATTCGACTAGCCTAAATTAAAGATTATAATTAAAGAAAGAGCATTCTACTGTTAATTTGTAATTTTGTACTTTTCTTATATCTCACCCACTAACACTCATTTTATTTCCGTATTTAGTAATTACTTTTATCTTAAATAAAATTTTATTAACCATATGGCAGAGTGTTAGTTGTATTTTTCTAGGGATTACAAGTAAGTGTTTTATTCAAGCAGAAAAGGGGGAGGTTAATGGGGCACCTCTGGGAGAGTCATTTTAAGATTAATCAGCCTGAGTATTAAACAAAGAATTAGATATACAATATGATCACGGTGGTAAGAGAAGGTGGGTTCTGTTAAGATAGCAAAGAAAGATTCGCTACAATGGTGCCATGACCAGAAATTAAATGGTAACGTGAATACGCTTCTTTGTGTTTTAGCGAGCTATTGGATCATACCTGGGTTGGTTGGAGGAAAGTAATAATACAGAGCATGGAGGAAAGTGCGTAGAAACAGAGCACCGCCGACAGTAGCGAAGCCACAGGGCGGCAATGACTGTGGGGAATGTGGAGGGGACCCCAGTGATGTCTGGCACCAAGGAGGAAAGTGAACAGGGAGCGCAGGTTATACATGCGCAGAGCCAGAGCGAAGAAGGGGCGACCAACATGGGGCGTTCGGTATGCAACGATGACGAGCAGTACTCTGAAGAAACTTTGGCGGAGAATCTGGTACAGCGATTGAGGAACAACCTGGATACAGCATCACTTATCGATGCCATGTTCGGGAATGGATCTGCTCAATCAATAAACGATTGCAGGGAATGGAAAGTGACATCAAGACTAAAAATTAAGGGAGAACATGGAGTAGACATAAAGAAATGAATAATTTCATGGAAATATGAATATCGCGATTAGGATGGAAAAAGAGATGTAGCAGCTTTGATTTTTTTGTTTATTGTTAATGACAGTATTTTTTTTTTGTTGCGTTTATAGTGTAGCACTCAAAAAAATCTGAAGTAAATTTTTTGGTGCTGCATTCTTCAAAAGGTATCTTAACATTGTCTGAATTACCCTACCCCCCTCCCCCACCTCAAAAGAGCCTCGAACATGGTTTTATAGGAGAATTGACTAATGACGATTTTTGACTAAAGTTTTATTAATTTCTTAAAAATTATGTAAAAGGAGCGTCTCAAGGCAGAAGCGGAAAATAAAAAGACCGTGCCAGCTGTTCAAAGCACACAGCATGACCGCTATTGTTGCTAAGGAAAAATAGAACGAAGGCAGAATAAGGAGCGCAGTCCAGTTTTTCCATGATGAAGACATGGGACCAGGGGAGCTTGAAGAGCTTACGCTATGTGATTTGGGCTATCGGAGCTAACGAGGGAGGAAAGCAAGCAGCATTCGATTCAGTACGCCATGTTGGATCAAACGAGATTTAAGACGGAAAATCATTACATGATGCGCCCACAATGTTTGATAGGAATGAAGATATCACCATAGTTTGCATTCAGCTCTAGACGTGTGTTTGAATTTGTGATTTGGAAAGACGGACGCATAATGACGGAGAATCAAATGGCCATAATGACGGATGATATATCCACGAGCAATACGGAGTATAGGCTTTTGGAAGCGACGTTAAGTCTGGTAACGTGAATCAATTTTTGGGCCATAAGCATATTACGAACATAAGTTGTCACATATTTTATTTTTTTCGTCCTCACAACGAACCCCACGAAGCTAGGACGGGAGTATGGAATGTCTCGGGTTAAAACAGGACACTTCGTCAGAATCAATCGTACAGATGCATGGGGAAATATGATTAACAGAAATGACCATCAAAACAGCTCAATGTAGTTTACGTGAATTTCAATTTCTTTTAAGGGGTAAGAAATTTTCAGGGGAGGGTAAATCCTCTGTGACAAATAGGTTTGCCTCAGCAAAGATATTTAAATAATCTTCGCTTTGTTTTGCCTTTTTGATTTTATTATTTTTATCAGAATCAAAGGAGGAGGGAATCCAAGTGATACCAGTGGAAATTTGAATAATTTAAGTTGTGAAATAAACCGGGGTAATAGTATAGTTTACATATTTAACAATTTTTTGCTTAATGTACTTTGCCATGCGGTTAGGGTTATAATGAATGCTCTTTCATTGTTCTATCCCGTGAGAAAGGAAACAAAGGAGGGATGAATCATCCAGAATCTTAGCAACCTAGAGCGTTGCTTTTAAAAGTGCACTTCGGAAGGAGCAAGAACTGACATGTGCTAAATTTTGATTGTTCATAACCAATGAGATTCTTAGAAAAATCAGAGGAAGCAAAAACATGATTTGAATTCAAAAAAGTATAAATGTTCAGACACGAATCAATTAGAGAGATTCGGACTGTTTATGAACTTTTAGTGAACAAGCTGATCAAAAAGAGAGCTTGGTGAGCGGTGTGATCGGCCAACGGCGGCCAAAGTGCTTGGCAACGTGGGCAAGCAACGAGCAGCATCAAGCCACGAATGGAGAAGGATGACATCACGTATGCGCCAGCAGTAACAACTGGTGGTGATGGGTCTGTGGGTCATCGGTTGCAGTGGAGGTAAAAACGAATACAGTTACCGCCCGCTCAACTGTGGACACGACAGCCAATTGGGGAGCTAAGAAGTCTCTGAGAAGCAAGCGAAGAGCAACGTGGAAGGCAGGGAAACCATCGGCGTGCTAGCAAGACCCCCTGAAAGAAGGCCAAGGCGCTACGTCACATCTTAAGCTATGACGTCATGCCAGTAGGGATAGGGATTAAGGAGAGGAAAGGATTTATAGCTGTAGTTGTTTTGTGTAAAGAACGCCACGTGTTTTTTAAACCGTGTATTTTTAATATAATTTAATTTTTCTGTGCAACAAAAATATTTTATTTTCTTGTTATATAATGACAATATGGTTTACACATGCTGTGTACCAAATTGTAATGGAAATTATCCAAAAGGACCGACAGTACATGTATTTTCATTTCCCCAAGACCTGTGCCTCCGCAACAAATGGATTACTGCAATACATCGTGATTTTGTGCCAACAAAGTTTAGTAAGGTATGTAGAATTAGAATTAACAAATTAATAATTAGAAATAGACTTAGCGTTCAGATATGGTAAAAGTTCAGATTAGCGTTCCCTAATTTTCAGATTTCGGCCTGCCTAGTTAGGTTCATGCTTCGAATTCATTATTCTACTTAATATGTAAATAAGTTACTTTATTTTTAGAAGCTATTTATTAATAATTTTGCTAGAGGAATAAATCGCGAAAACCACATGTCTGTCGTAGCTATGCCCGGCCAAACCGAAATGATGTCCGCAGAATCATGACAGTCCGTAGCCGGTGTTCAACGGCACGGAGCTTTCGTGATTTTGTCCCTAGTCACCTGTTAGGGACCGCTACTTTAAACTTCTATGATTTTGATTCTTTAATCTATTTCTTAATCCTCTAAAAATAACAATTTCGTTTTTAATTAGGTGTGCGAAAGGCATTTTAGTGAGAATGACATTGAAAATTTCTCTAAATATCATGATGAGAAAACGGGAAAAACAATCCAGATACCACTTCAAAGGCCTCGATTGCGATGTGGTGCCATTCCTTCCATTCTTCTAAATTGCCCTAAATATCTCACAACAACAAAAAAGTTAAAGAGAAGATCCTGATGTAAGAAGAAGACGACTAGAAGATATAAATTTACAAAACGCTGTGGCCCAAAGTTTATGTACACTCGAAGAGTATAAGAAAAGAAAAACCTTTTCTTACTTCACGGAATTTATTTTGTGCCTAGAAAAATAAAAAATTGGAGAAGGATGGACAGTGGTAAAAAAAATAGATCATGTATTATTTGCTTCAATAAATACTTCAGATATACCAAAGATAACAGTATGTGCCATTGTAAAGGAGGATTTATCTTTATCTATTTATCAAAATCAAATTAAATTAAAAGTTTTACAAAAGGAAACAATTCCTAAGCAAATATCTAATATAAATGAGCTACATTGAATGCCAAATAAAGTTTAGAACTTTTACTTGAATGCCAAAATAATCATAATAATAATAATCATCCATTAGATGATCAACTAAGCATAATATGTGAAATGCTTTGATCTATAAGAATCAGATTTGAGGATAAGCAGAGCAATATAGAATTTCTTTGTGAACAAATCCAACTCTTAAATTTGGCACAAGAACGTTTGAGATACTCCCCACATTTCATTATATTTTGTAGCATTCTTTTTTCTATTTCGCTACATTGTTATAAATTTGTGAGGAATTCTAACTACATGATTTTGCCCCATCCTCGAACACTTCAGAAAACATGCTCTAAATGCAACACAAACCCTTTGAAGGAACAGACAGATGAGAATTTTTTGTACTTTCTTAAAGAGAAGTTTCGTTATTTAAAAGAGAAAGATCTCATTATCTCTCTTATGATGGATGAAATTCACATTAAGGCATACTTGGAATATAAAGGAGGTAATATTTTAGGAGTAGCTTACAATTGCGAGAATGCTGCACATTCAGCTTACGTTTTTATGATACAGACCTTGTTAACATCTTTTAAAGAAGTAGTACATATTTTACCTATTAAAACAATTCAAGCAGATCAGTTGTTTTTTATGTTAAAAAATAATAATCGGTCTTCATAAAATTGGTTTCAGAATGTTGTGTGTTGTGAGTGATAATAATTCAATTAACAAAAAGTGTATGGCCAATTTGTGTAGCCCGCCTCAAAAGAGTGTAGTTTATCCACATCCTACAAAGTCTAATGAACCATTATTTTTTATAATTGATTCAGTTCACATATTCAAGAATATTAGAAATAACTGGATTAACCAAAAAGATCCTCAGCAATGTTTGTATTATCCTAATTTTGAGAATCCTGAAGAAAACCTTCCTTTTGATGTGGCAAGTTTTGCCACTCTGAAACACTTACATACATTAGAAAGTGAAAATTTTATAAAATATTCTTATGGTTTAACATGGAAGTCTGTTTTTCCTACAAATTTTGAAAGACAAAATGTAAAATTAGTTTTAAGTATTTTTAATGAGCATGTGGCACAAGGACTTTTACAGCTAGGAGAGGAACATAAACTATTCCAGTATATAGGAACTGCTGACTTTATCATTTTCATAATCAAGTGGTGGAGCATTGTCAATGTGAAGACTAAATATAAAGGTGTTTGTTATAATAATCCCTTTCAAAATCCACTAACAGTGAATGGTGATGAAATTAATTTTACATTTCTCAACAATTTTTTAAAATGGTTAGATGCTTGGGCTACAAAAAGCAACAAAAAAAATTGCTTAACACCTGAAACTCATTGGGCTCTTACACAGAGTATCTATGGTTTGTTAGAAATGGCTAAATATTAGTAGATAAAGTCCTTAAATACGAGCATATTAATGAGGTGGGCGTGGTTTATTCCAGCCAATCTACGTCCTCCTTCCCCCTTTTTTGGGCGTTGGTCATTTAATTTGGGCGTTGGTCATTTAATTTGGGCGTTGCCCTTTTAATTAGGGTGTTGGCCCTTTAATTTGGGTGTTGGCCCTTTAATTTGGGGGTGGGCTTTTAATTTGGGTAGGGCCTGGAATAAAATTAATTTTATAATCCTCTGATATACCCCTGGTGCTCTCAGCAAAATCCACTTAGGTGATTCTGTCTTACAAGTGAACACCGGTCGATTCGCTTATATACTACCTAAATGAGCAAGCGGCTTCAGTACTGGCGCCTCAGCGGATTACCTAATTGCCTAATTACTAATTCACTATTGTTTCTCGGGTACCCCAATTTTTTCCAAACTCTTTTACAGTTTCTTCTACGCCTGCTGTTTCAAATAAATACAGATGTGTTCTTTACATAACTTAATTTAAATTTTTGTCATGGATGAGGCATTTTCTAACCCCGCTAATGCGGCCGGTTTTGGTGGCGTGAGAGGTTTAGCTAAACAAACAAATCATTCTGAAAAAGAGACAGGTGAATGGTTAAGGGGCGTGAGAGCTTATACGCTGCATAAACCGGTGCGTCATCATTACCCCCGTAATCGAATGCGTGTATATGCGCCATTTGAACAATTTTAAGTGGACTTGGTTGATCTGACCAGTCTGTCAAAACAGAACGATGGTTATAAATTTCTACTGACCTGCATCGACGTTTTCTCGCGCTATGCGTGGGTCATTCCTCTAAAAACGAAGAGGGGACTCGAACTTCAGAAAGCCTTTCAAAAAATTTTCACACTCAGCAGTGTTCCTGTAAAAGTGAACAGCGATAAAGGGAAGGAGTTTTTAAACAAACACGTTCAAG
>JAHWFO010037430.1:3619203-3715262 GCA_023313115.1 Rhysida immarginata
CTTGAACGTGTTTGTTTAAAAACTCCTTCCCTTTATCGCTGTTCACTCTTACAGGAACACTGCTGAGTGTGAAAATTTTTTGAAAGGCTTTCTGAAGTTCGAGTCCCCTCTTCGTTTTTAGAGGAATGACCCACGCATAGCGTGAGAAAACGTCGATGCAGGTCAGTAGAAATTTATAACCATCGTTCTGTTTTGACAGACTGGTCAGATCAACCAAGTCTACTTGAAATTGTTCAAATGGCGCATATACACGCATTCGATTACGGGGGTAATGATGACGCACCAGTTTATGCAGCGTATAAGCTCTCACGCCCCTTAACCATTCACCTGTCTCTTTTTCAGAATGATTTGTTTGTTTAGCTAAACCTCTCACGCCACCAAAACCGGCCGCATTAGCGGGGTTAGAAAATGCCTCATCCATGACAAAAATTTAAATTAAGTTATGTAAAGAACACATCTGTATTTATTTGAAACAGCAGGCGTAGAAGAAACTGTAAAAGAGTTTGGAAAATATTGGGGTACCCGAGAAACAATAGAGAATTATAAAATTAATTTTATTCCAGGCCCTACCCAAATTAAAAGCCCACCCCCAAATTAAAGGGCCAACACCCAAATTAAAGGGCCAACACCCTAATTAAAAGGGCAACGCCCAAATTAAATGACCAACGCCCAAATTAAATGACCAACGCCCAAATTAAATGACCAACGCCCAAAAAACTTTACGTAGGGAGGGAGGACGTAGATTGGCTGGAATAAACCACGCCCACCTCATTAATATGCGCGTATTTAAGGACTTTATCTACTAATATTGCATTAATGAACTTGGCTTTCAATATTTTTTGCCTGGAAAAATACAAACGGATAGTTTAGAAGCTCGCTTTGGAAATTATAGAAGTTATGCTGGTTCACAATATCTTGTGTCATTAAGACAAGTTTTTGAGGTTGAATCTAAAATAAGAATGCAAAATCTTCTACCTTTGATATTAGAGTCAGATACTTTCGGAAAAATTAATATTCACATAGAAAATAATGATGATAGCATTCAAGAAACGAACCTTAATTTGCCTTGCAATTCATCCTTATCTCTGTCATCAGTAAATGACTTTATAATTTCATACAGTGATATAAACTTTGAAAAAATTGAAAGTGTACTCCCTGTGCTTACATACATATGTGGGTATTGTGTTCGTTCAATATTAAAGAAATTAAAGTGCGAAACATGTAGAGCATTCATGATTGTTGATAAACAAAATATTCCATATAATAGAGGTTGTCTGATAAAAAGTATGGACAGGGGAGAATTAATGTTTCCTTAATGTGACTTCATAAATGTTATTATTTTTAATTTTATAACTATTCAAAAACTGTTAGAAGGTCCCACAGAACAAAAGTTTCTTAAACTTCCTAATCAAAGAGAGTTAGTTTTAAACTTAACTAAGTTAGTGCATGAACATGATTTCTTTTTAAAAAAGTATAATTGTGAAAAAGGTCATTCAAAAGACTTGATACTGCAATATTTTTTAAATGCAACAACAAACGCATTCTTAAACAATTATGTTAAAAAAAGAAATGATGAATTTACACTTCATAAAAATAAAAGAAAATTATCAACTTTTACGAAAAATTAGAAATTTTTGATTAAAACTTGTACATTTTTATTAAAAATGTATACTCAAAATTTTGCAACGTGAAATAAATGATTTTTATTATATTGTGTTGTTTTGTTTTAAATTTCTCTTATACTTTTGTGTTTAAGTAATTTGGGATTTATTAAAGAAAAAAAATTAGATTATAAATGCTTTAGAAAAATAAGGCAGAATCCTTATACAAAGTGACATTTAAACCTTTCAAATTTTATATTTTTTAATCCTTTTATTTCATAGATACTTAAATAATATTTGTTTCTGTAAAAGATAATATTTAACAAAATTAATCAGTCACCGTATGACCCCCTTTCATCCACTATTCCCCTTATCCCTACTAACTGTGACGTCACTAGGCCTTCTTTCAGGGGGTGTTGGTGCTAGGCAGTCAGTGGCGAGCTGGAGCGTGGGTTAGATCAAAACGTCAATGGGAACGACGAAGACCTCACTGCAGGCTGAGAAGGCACGAGAGGACAACAACAAGAGAAGATAAAGGACAATAAGTGACATCAACAGTGAGAGAGAGCCTATGTGAACTTGCAACGAGCACTTACAAGGACACGTTATCTTACATGAGCAACGGCTCACTCCCATACAATGCAATCTGCCAAGTACAATTGAATCAGAAAGGGTATCCGGACAATTGCTACCTAGGATAATTGCCACCTAGGACAATTCCCACGTAGGACAATTGCCATCCAAAATGCCTCAGTCAAGCACTCCATTTCAAGAAAATATTTAAATTTAAATTTTGAACGAAGTTTTAAAGAAAAAAACCTTGAAATTTGAAATTACAAAGCAAAATATGAAAATGAAATTCTTTCAGCTATGATAATAGAGAGACTCAGTGACGAAAATGTTAAGGGAAATACAAATAAAGAAAATAAAATATTCTTGGGTGGGGGAGGGGGAGTCACAACATTCGAATCTCCACCCTTCCCGATTATTCCATTTGATGGCTTTTAAATATGCTATTCTATTTTGCCTTTTTTTGTGATGATTTCTCCATTAAACTCCACTCCTCATTTTCAATTACATAAAATTTATAGTATACAAATTAATTCCATGTAGGAAGGCAGACTAATTTGAGAGATATCGAAAAATTGCCATTGGAGTTATACACTTCATCATTTACTAACTGCATCATGTTAGATAAAGAGTCGGAATAAAATTTTTTCAACGATAATAATAAACATTTTTTTTATTATCATCAACTTAACAATGCTGCAGCAACTTATTGGAATTATAATTCATAAAATTAAATTAATTGCACTTTTAAAAATTTTTCATTAATTTTAATAAAAGATATTTATGAGAACGCGAATTTTAAATGGGGGAGTGTGGGTGCTGTGGTCCTCCCGTTTAGAAGGATCAAGTGATACGATCTTGCATTACGCACGTGGTATTGTTCAGACCCGTTCCATTGGCAGAATAAAGGGTGCAGGGTGGAGAAGTGCGATCCTTGTGGAGCGAGTGACATGCCTTAGGAATTTTGTACAAAACCTGGTGGTCCATTCCAGTTACTAACACCTACTTAAAATATCCATTCACAAAACTGAAAATTTGTGGTTTATGGGTGATTATTTCCCAATATAATGCAATGATTAAACATTTTAGTTATTGGAAGTTTGTTTGAATGTGTCTTGTATATGAAAATTGAATTTCTTGAAACTAAACAGTCAGCAACTGGAGATAACGGAGAGTTAGCAGACTATTGAGAAAGAGTGAAAGACAATAGAGGAAGCACTCCTTTAGCTCCGTGCTGTATTGAGCAAATGGTAAGCAAGTAAATAGAAGAATTGGCGACTGCTAGACTTCACAAAGTGATGAATGGCCAATTTTTGCTTCAACACATCGACAGAAGAGTGGAAATTGCAACAACATCAAGTGTACATGTGAAGTAAGACTACTTGAATAAGAAATTATTTAGACTAGCAGTGGCATCCCTGGAGAGGTCTACCCATTGTGAGCCTTTAAAAATTTTTTTGTCGAATTTTCATTAAGAATTTTTACTGTATTAATTCTAAGCATTTTCATGTGTTTATTTTTAAGTTATTGCAAAATTTAATTTAATTTTTGGAGATTGTTCTCTTTACCTGCAAGTGTAATTATCCCGGGCAATGCCGGGTACCTTTGCTAGTATTGCTATATGGGAATATTTATTCACTAGCATGATCATCACTAGATCTAACACTGGTCGGAATCGGAGCTATAGTCTGTATTAGGCCTTTCACGCATATGGTGATTGCTAGGGAATAACTTCGATTGGGGAAATAGTCAACTCCTGTCAACAGATGATTAAGCAAATGTTGCCGATCCTCAAATCATGCACAAATAGACTGCAAAAATTTTCTTCCTTTTGTAGAGTGGAAGACTGTAACCCTAATTGAAAGTTATTTCACAAAAAAAATATAACACAGCTGACAACTGTCCCAATAAAACCGATCAATTTGCAGAAAATCATCCTAGAATGAATTTCTTAATTTTTTGAGCTATAAATTATGTAATATCCAGGATCATTGAAAAAAAATAGTATTAACACGCTGAACTTACATAGAACTAGCTTTCAAGGGGAAGGGACCAAAGGAAAATTACGTATTAAGCGTCACGTATTAGCTGGGTCCTACTGTACTTAATTTCACCTATCTAACCAATGTATTTAACTACATAACAAAAAAATTAAATTATATTAGTTCTACAATATCTTTTAAATCAAATTAAATAAACAACCCAAACTGCAAAAAAAATTCCTGTGATTAATTTTATTTAGAGCCTAAACTGCAGCAGCACCACAGTTTTACAAAACTTCCTTGCTTACAATATGGAGTGGCTGCACATGTTAACATTTGGTTGCAAGTTTTTCTACAAATATCTCATCAAAAATTGTAAACAAAATTTATTAGTGTGCTTTTAACTCTAATAAAGAAATGTATTCTACAATTGGTTTTAGATAAGCATTAAATCTTCAGTAATAAAAATTTATTTTCTTCTATGCCAATGTATAAGTGGCTGTGGTCAAAAACCCTCACCGGTGAGAGAATGATGACGTAATTTCTCATTGGGCTAACCGTCTTTTTCTCGGTGAGGACGGTTAGACTAACTGGTTAGGCATAGCAGCACTAACTGGCGTTTCTGACTGCGTTAAAATGACGTCACAGTTTTCTCACCGAGATTTCTGACCGACCAAATGCTAACTCTTTTCACCAGTGAGAGTTTTTGACCGTAGCCAGTATAAGCAGTTTCCTTACTTCCCTTTCTATGATTACGTTCTAACTAGCATTGTAAGTACACAAACATGTACGTCACAGATTCCCACCAAATTGAGATATGTTACTCATCTAAAGCTACTATTAATGCTTACAATATAAGAAATCATAACATTTTGTTTCTTTCAAAATAAACTGCGAAAACGAATAATACTAGAGCACATATAGCCATACAAAGACTCCATTGTTGAAGGATTTTGTGTGTATTAATGTGCTTGACGGAACTTCTTTCTTCTACTACTCAGCAAGAAGCAGGAATCCACTTCACATGAAAGCAATGAAAGTAGCAGCAGATGACAATTGAATGGATACTTAAGTTTCTAAACAAAGTTAGTTTTTAAAAAATAGATTATTAAGCTTTCCAGTAAAAATGTGCATATTAATAAATAACTATTTCCTTAATTTATTATTTCGTTTTATTAATTAATTCAGTAATCTTCGTAAATTTCCTGTGGCTGGCATCATGTGAAATAAGGGCAAGGTCGTCGAGTGATGCGTTGCATTGGTGAGGGGGGTAGGTATCGTGGTGCTTTATCATTTTAAATAAACATAAAATATAAAATAAAAAATACGAGGCATGTTTTTTAAGTAAGTACCGTTTTGGAATTAAAAAAAGACGTGCAAAGATATCGCAATAATTTTATTTTTACATGAAAGCCTGTACCTTAATCTACTTTTCTACATAATTTCCGTGAATATTGAGGCACTTGTCATAACGTGGCACCAGTTTTTGAATACCCTCCTCATAAAATTCTGCCGCCTGACTTGTTAACCACTGTATCACAAATGTTTTGACTTCGTTATCGTCTTGAAGACGCTGACCACCCAGGTGTTTCTTCAAGTGCAGGAACAAATGGTAGTCGCTGGGCGCCAGATCAGGGGTGTATGGAGGATGATCTAGAGTTTCCCATTTAAAAGATTTGATGAGATCTTTGGTCCGATTAGCCACATGTGGACGGGCATTGTCATGCAGCAAAACGATACCCTTACTCAACTTGCCACGTCTTTTGTTCTGGATTGCACGACGCAGATTGTTCAATGTCTCACAATAAGACGCTGCATTGATTGTCTCATTACGAGGCAGAAACTCCACTAGCAATACTCCTTTTCTGTCCCAAAAAACTGTGCACATGATTTTCCGGGCAGAAATTGTTTGCTTAAACTTCACTTTTTTGGGTGATGAAGAATGTCGCCATTCCGATGAATATCGATCGGTTTACGCCTTTAGCACTAAGAAATCGTATAACAGCCCGTACTTCACAATCGGCGGGACTCACGATTGTCGGAAGCATCTTAAACACTCAGTAAACAACGTATACAATGAAGAATCAGACTGTAATGGCGTCAGTGCGTAGACAAGAGATGTAGTTAACCAGCGCGCATGCGCGGAACGCCGACCGTAGCGCTGCGGCAGCGGAATCGCAAAACGGTACTTACTTAAAAAACATGCCTCGTAAATAAAAATAGTATTCATAGATGCTTATCTCATTTATAATTTATTTCGAGATGAATAATTGTACAGCAAAATTAAAATTTTGTGCTTAATAACAGTGCTCTAACTGCAATTTTTTGGCGACAGCCATTAATGATTTTGCTTTTTCTCTTAATGCCATGTTTTTCCACATCCACCCAAGTGCGGATTTATGTATAAGCTAAATAAGTTACACCTTTGGGGCCTCATAATCTGCAGGCCTCTTCTGCAGGGCCTCACAATCTTAGTTTAACATGGTAGGGGCTTCATATAGCTTAGGGCCTCATTAAGTCAAAATCCGCCCCTGCATCCACCTTGGACGAAGCACTGTCGCTGCCACGCAACACTATCACTTCCAAGGTATGCTTGTGCGCAAAAAAATAGTGTTGTACACATTCGTGTACTTCCCTTGTAAGAGGTCCGTTTAATAACAGGCCTGGAAGGGAAAAGAGAATTAATTTATCAAATGGGATGGCAATTTTATAACTTAGAAACTTATTACTAATTTAATGCTAATCTATAACTTTCTCGTTGTTGCAGCATGAGCCAAGGTTTCTTTAAATAATACTAAACAAAAATTCAACATTAGTTCAGTATGGCCTAAAATCTAAAATTTTGGCTATGTCTAGAAAGTGACTGCATGATGACCATCCGATTACCTATGGAATTGTTGTACACCGTTGTACAAATTAACTGAAACAAAGCACGTTTTCTACATTACTTGTAATCCTATGCTCAAGACAAACAAGAAATGTCAGTTTGATCATTTGTATGTTGTCTGATGCAATATTACGTTGGCAGCAACTGTATTGCATCAGATTTTAGAATGCTGTCCATTCGCCATAATGTATATCACTGATGGGCAATTACATGTACTTTAAACTACAGGGCCTCATCATAGAATTTTCTAAGTGGCGAAAGATGCAGTTTCATATGATATTTTACTTTACGTTTATACAATAAACTACAATAGGTAACAATTTCAATCAAATTTAAAGAATGTCAACACCTATTTTTAGAGGGCCACAACAGAAGACATTGCAGGCCATCACTAGTGTACATTGGCTGATGCAATCATTAGGTTAGCAGCTACAGGATTTCATCAAATTTTAGAAACCTGACTAGATGTGATCCGACCGCCATTCGAGATACGCGACATGAAGGAAACGTACAAACATTATAACTCAGCACAAACACACAGTTAAATGTGCTATTAAAAACTATTTCCAGTCGCGATCGAGCATAAGCATTCATGATCAACGTGAGCACTGCATCTAAAAATGACAGAGCGCTCGTCACAGGCGCATCTAAAAACTCCGCGATCTCATCGTCGAGTTCCATCCTGATCGTTTCGCGTTGCCTCGCTCACTTTCACGATTTTCGCTTTGCAATAATGGCCGACAGTGAAAGTGTATCCCACCTCGAAGTCTGCTCCCAATGTTGTTTATAATTTTGTAACGAATCTGAATGGACAGAATAGGTCAAGATACATGGTAGGGGCGAAGGAGCCGAAGATATATATTATTTTATATATTTTATTTTTTAAATTTTTCTCTTAGGTTTCGATTTTTTTTAAAGTTTCGTTTTATCATATGTGCACTCTCGTGCGTAGATTTTTTTAAAACTCTCGTATTTATTGTCATCTGTATATACAGGGTTAATACAAAAGTCTGAACCCCCCTTTTATTTTTTGAAACGAAGTAGATATGTCAATTTTGATGAAACCAATGAATAGGAAGTTGTGGGTGGCCTATCCCATGGATGGCCTACTTGCACTTTTCATCATCCCAAATATGCAAATTAGGACACATTCAAAATTTATCTCAAAAACCATAAGGGATAGAGAAAAAAACCCCACTTGCAAACTTGTTCAGCATAAAAAAACAAACAAAACAAAAAAAAATCATCCAAATCGGACCAACCAATTACCCACAAGCAGAAGATCATGTTGACCATTTCCGGAACAGTGTAGCTTCCCATCCTGGAATTGTTCTGACTTCTGGGTGCTGAAACATTCCTTTTATTTGCTTTTCCGCATGAAAGTGAATGTGAGTATGGTAATTTATGTTAATTTTTTGATTTTCATGCTTTACATGGTGGAAATATCAACATTCAGTTTTTCTTGGTCAGTGTGACTGTTTGTAAGCTACAAACAGTTCACCACGTGATTGTGGGTGATTGGTTCGTCCGATTTGGATGATTTTTTTTTTGTTTTGTTTGTTCTCTTATGCTGAACAAGTTTGCAATTGGGTTTTTTTCTCTATCCCTTACGGTTTTTGAGATAAATTTTGAATGTGTCCTAATTTGCATATTTCGGATGATGAAAAATGCACCATGGGATAGGTCACCCACAACTTCCTATTCATTGGATTCATCAAAATTGTCATATCTGCTTTGGTTAAAAAAATAAAAGGGGGGTTCAGACTTTTGTATTCACCCTGTATAGCTAGCAGAAGATCCGGCGTTGCCTGGGATAATTACACTTGTATTTGAACAGAATAATCTCAAGAAGTTAAATTCTAACTCCAAATTGGTTAAATATTAACTCAATGAATACAACACAGAGCGAAGGAACTATCCGTTCTATGAAAAATGCGAATAACAGGAATTCTAAGTGATACACACAGGATATTTACCCTTTATTTTCCTCTTCTTGATTTGCCTCAGATTAAAATGATATCCATCTTCACCACCGGGGAACATCACTGGATAATTTAGGCCAAAGTTTTTCTTGCCCTTGTCGTAGAAGCTCTTATACCCTCTTGCTCTATTTGAAACTCCCGTTGTTCAGATGTTCCCAATGCCCGTATAGCTTTTTCTGTTTTAGCTGCAGAGTTTCTCTGACCAATACTCGTTTCTCTTTCTTTTCCAGACATAAATTTTTGCCAGTCGTCTCGATGCTTGATAGACAACTACATGGAGACACGTGTAACTCCTTTACCTCCTCAATAGATGCTGCCTTATTTATGTCCTGTCACTGCATCATCATTTTATGCTCATTATTAATAATTCTTGGAAACAAACGTTCAATCATCGCATTATCAACATCTCAGTTTCCAAAATATTCAGATTCACACAGAATTTAGTCAAAAAGTATTTTTATGAAATATTTGGATCTGCTGTGCTACCATATAAGCTAGGTGATAAACCCTGAGCGGCTCAGACTCTTTGTTTTTTTGATTAAAATTTTGAAATTACTTAAAAATGAAGACATGAGAGCATTAAGAATTAATACTTTATAAATTCTTAATGAAAATTCGAAATACAATTTTTTAAAGGCTGATAACGGATAGACCTCTCCAAGTATACCACTGCTAGCTAAATAATTATTTAGTCATTACTTACTTTACATGTACACTTGATGCTCTTGCAATTCCCACTCTTCTCTCGATGTCTTGCATTAAAACTTGACCATTCGTCACTTTGTGTAGTTTACGGTCGCCGATTCTTCTTTTTACATGCTTACCATTTGCTCCATACAGCACGGAGCTGAAGGAGTGTTTCCTCTGTCATCTTTCTACTCTTTCTCAATAGACTGCTAACTCTACATTATCTCCAATTCATGATCATTTTTAAAGATTTTCAAGAAATTGTTAAGTACTGAGAACTGCCTTTTCTTAGAAAAGACTGAATGACAGAAATTCTATGCATTGTTGCAAATTGAAACTTCTCTATATTGCACAAACTTTGCCTACAAGTCTAATTATCCCGGGCAACGCCGGGTACCTCTGCTACTTTCTCAATAATATGCCTTGCCATAACCATGAATATCGATTTTTTATCAATAATTATTATGTTTTCGAATTCTAAGGTAGACACTGACCATCCTCTAGCTTTGACGGTCAAGTATACAAAATTTCATCAAGATCGAAATAAAACTGTAGATTTGTATAAGAAACAAACAAACAATCTCACAAACCCACACACATCCTTCTTTATATCTATCTTTCTATCTTCTATCTATATATATAAAGAAGGATGTTTGTGGGTTTGTTTTTTATACAAATCTGCAGCCTTATTCCCGTCTTGATAAAATTTTGCATTCTTGACCTTCAAACCATGAGGAAGGTCACTGTGTACCTCAGATTTCGGAAAAATAATAATTATGGTTATGGCAGGGCATATTAATGAGAAATATCTCATGACCAACAATGCAAGGCAAAGTTTGTGCAACAATAGATATCAACAATTCAAAGTTTGTGCAACAATAGGTATCAACACGCAATTCACAAACACTCTGCACGGACCAACAATATATATCTCATGACCAACAATGAAAGGAAAAGTTTGTACAACAATAGGTATTAACAATGGTGTCAACACGCAATTCACACATCGATCGGACCAGCAACATATCTCATGACCAACAATGCAAGGAAAGGTATGGGCAACAATAGGTATCAACAATAGTGCCAACAGGCAATGCACCAACACAAGGCAGGGATCAACAATATATATATCTCATGACCAACAATGAAAGGCAGAGTTTGTGCAGTGTAGATAAATTTCAATTTGTAACAATGCATAGAATTCCTGTTATTCAGGTTTTTCTTAGATAAGAGAGTTCTTAGTACTTAACAATTTCTTGAAAATCTTTAAAAATGATCAGTAGCTGGAGATAATGAAGAGTTAGCAGATTATTGAGAAAGAGTGGAAAAATGACAGAGAAAGCAAACCTTTAGCTCCGTGCTGTATTGAGCAAATGGAAAGCAAGTAAATAGAAGAATTGGCGACCGCTAGACTACCCAAAGTGATGAAAGGCCAAATTTTGCTTCAACACAACGAGAGAAGAGTGGAAATTGCAACAAAATCAAGTGTACATCTGAAGTAAGATTACCTGAGTAAGAAATTATTGGAGCGGTCCATCCATTGTGAGCCTTTAAATGGATTTTTTTTCGAAATTTTCATTAAGAATTTTTACTGTATTATTTCTAAGCATTTTCATGTGTTTATTTTTAAGATATTGCAAAATTTAATTTAATTTTCTGAGATTGTTCTGTTTACATCCAAGTGTAATTATCCCGGGCAACGCCGGGTACCTTTGCTAGTATATATATAAAGAAGGATGTTTGTTTGTTTGTTTTTTTATACAAATCTATAGTTTTATTCCGATCTTGATGAAATTTTGCATATTGACCTTCCAAGCATGAGAAAGGTCACTGTCTACCTCAGATTTCGAAAAAATAATAAATATCGATAAAAAATCTATATTCATGGTTATGGCAAGGCATATTAATGTGAAATATCTCATGACCAATAATGCAAGACAAAGTTTTTGCAACAATAAGTATCAACAATGGTATCAACACGCAATTCACAAACACTCGGCACGGACCAACAATATATATATATATATATCAACAATATATCATGACCAACAATGCAAATAAAAGTTTGTCCAACAATAGGTATCAACAATGGTGTCAACACGCAATGCACCAACACTATGCAAGGATCAACAATATATATCTCATGACCAACAATGCAAGGCAAAGTTTATGCAATAAACAATTCAATGCATAGAATTCCTGTTATTCAGGCTTTTCTTAGAAAAAAGAATTCTTAGTATTTAAAAATTTCTTGAAAATCTTTAAAAATGATCAGTAACTGGAGATAATGAGTTAGCAGGCTATTGAGAATGAGTGAAAGACGATAGAGCTCCGTGCTGTATTGAGCAAATAGTATG
This sequence comes from Rhysida immarginata, assembly GCA_023313115.1. NCBI lineage: Eukaryota > Metazoa > Arthropoda > Chilopoda > Scolopendromorpha > Scolopendridae > Rhysida > Rhysida immarginata. Next base: position 3,631,270 of record JAHWFO010037430.1, read on the forward strand.
CAAGTAAATAGGAGAATCGGCGACAGCTAGACTACACAAAGTGATGAATGGCCAATTTTTGCTTCAAGACATCGAAAGAAGAAAGGAAATTGCAACAACATCAAGTGTACATCTAAAGTAAGATTACGTGAGTAAAAAATTATTTAGACTAGAAGGCATCCTTGGAGAGGTCCATCCATTGTGAGCCTTTAAAAATTTTTTTTCATTAAATCAAGTCCCGGTATATCAGCTAGAATGGATTTTTTCAGTGAAGAGCTAAATTCCTGTCTTTCGGATTTTTCTTAGAATGGATAGTCCCTTCGCTCTATATTGTAGTGATTGAGTTATTATTTAACCAATTTGGAGGTTTAATTTAGCTTTTAGAAATTGTTCTGTTTACCTCCAAGCATAATTATCCCGGGCAACGCCGGGTCCTCTGCTAGTCTATCTTCTATCTATCTATCTATAGGATGTTCTATATATATATATATATATAAAGAAGGATGTGTGTTTGTTTGTGGGTTTGTTTGTTTTTTATACAAATGTATAGTTTTATTCCGATCTTGATGAAATTTTGCATATTGACCCTCCAAGCATGAGGAAGGTCACTGTCTATCTCAGATTTCGAAAAAATAATAAATATCGATAAAAAATCTATATTCATGGTTATGGCAAGCATATTAATGTGAAATATCTCATGACCAACAATGCAAAGCAACGTTTGTACAGCAATAGGTTTCAACAATGGTATCAGCACGCAATACACAAACACACTGCATGGACCAGCAATATATATCTCGTGACCAAAAATGCAAGCAAAGTTTGTGCAACCATACGTACCAACAATGGTCTCAACACGTAATTCACCAATAACAATGAGCACAAAATGATGATGCAATGATAAAGCAATCCTTTCCAAAAATTATAAAAATGAACATAAAATGATGATGCCATATGGATAAGTTTCAATTTGTAACAATGCATAGAATTCCTGTTATTTAGGCTTTTCATAGAAAAGAGAGTTTTTAGTAAATGATCAGTAAAAGAGACTTGCTTGAAAATCTTTAAAAATGATCCGTAACTGGAGATAATGAAGAGTTAGCAGACTATTGAGAAAGAGTGGAAAGACGACAAAGGAAGCACTCCTTTAGCTCCGTGCTGTATTCAGCAAATGGGAAGCAAGTAAATAGAAGAATCGGCGACTGCTAGACTGCACAAAGTGATGAATGGCCAAGTTTTACTTCAACACATCAAGAGAAGTGTGGAAATTGCAACAACATCAAGTGTACATCTGAAGTAAGATTACGTGAGTAAGAAATTATTTCGACTACCAGTGGCATCCTTGGAGAGGTCCAGCAATTGTGAGCCTTTAAAAATTTTTTTTCAAATTTTCATTAAGAATTTTTACTGTATTAATTCTAAGCATTTTCATGTGTTCATTTTTAAGATATTGCAAAATTTAATTTAATTTTTTGAGACTGTTCTCTTTACCTACAAGTATAATTATCCCGGGTAATGCCGGGTACCTTTGCTAGTCTATCTATATATATATATATATATATAAAGAAGGATGTTTTTTGTTTGTTTTTGGGTTTGTTGCCGATACAAATCTACAGTTTTATTCCGATCTTGTTGAAATTATGTATACTTGACCTTCAAAGCATGAGGATGGTCTCTCTCTACCTCAGATTTCGAAAAAATAATAACGTTCGATAATAAATCGATATTCATAATGATGGCAGGGCATATTAATGAGAAGTATCTCATGACCAACAATGCAAGACAAAGTTAGTGCAACAATAATTATCAATAATGGTATCAACACGTAATTCACAAACACTCTGCATGGACAAAAAATATAAATCTCATGACCAACAATTCCAGGAAAAGTTTGAGCAACAATAGGTTTTAACAATGGTATCAACACGCAATTCATCAAAACTATGCAGTGATCAAGAATGTATATCTCAAGACCAATAATGCAAGGCAAAGTTTGTGCATTATAAAGAAAGTTCAATTTGTAACAATGCATAGAATTCCTGTTATTCCTGCTTTTCTTAAGAATTGAGAGTTCTTAGTACTTAATTTCTTAAAAATCTTTAAAAATGATCCGTTACTGGAGATAATGCAGAGTGAGCCGACTATTGAGATAGAGCAGAAAGATGACAAGGAAGCAGTCATTTAGCTCCGTGATGTATTGAACAAATGGTAAGCATGTGAATAGAAGAATCCACGTCTGCTAGACTACATAAATTGATGAATGGCCAAGTTTTGCTTCAAGATATCGAGAGCAAAGTGGGAGTTGCAATAACAGCAAGTGTACATCTGAAGTAAGATTGTATAACTAAGAAATTATTTAGGCTAGCTGTGGCGTACATGGAAGGGTTCATACATTCTTAGAATTTAAAATTTTATTTTTTCGAATTTTCATTATGAATTTTTACTGTATTGCAGAGGGTTGCTCCAGTTAAGCCCGGTCAAATTTGAGCCATTCCCATTTCTGTGGGTGAGAAGACAGTTGACCTCACCTGCATGTTCCGTGTACGTTTGCGGTTTGCGTCTATGAATACATAAGCAGAATTTCAATATTTTCAAGAATGCGATTTATGGCTAGGGTACATAATTGGACTTTCCAATGCCAAGTACAGTCAATCAGTGATAGAGGAAGCCTGTAAAATAAGAGTCTGTCCATCAGCAAGTCATGTGTGGGTCGTATTATCCAACTATACAAAAATGGATTCCCACCTGAAGCAGAAGCTTCAAAAAAACTGACCCGGAAGCGAGCGCAGCCCAGTCGCACTTCAGCTACCATAAAACGCATCAAGGCAGCAGTAACCAAAGAAAACCCCCAAACCCAAAGGATCATTGCCAGCCATGTAGGGACATCCAAAGGCGCCGTCTGGCACATCATCCACAAGAACCTAACATTAGAATGGCGTCATAAAGCAAGAGGACATGCACTGAGAGAAGGGCACATCAGGGAGAGGTTCACCAATGTCTTTCAGTCCCTTTTGTTTATTTCAGTCACCAAACGTGTCATACCTTTTAGTGCTCTTCTTGTGAAGTTGCCGGATGCCTTACCAATCGATTTCTACGGCTTTGGTCTCTTAAAACGAGGTCTTGCTTCCAGGCACCCCATCAGTGTTGAAGGCCTTTGGAAAGTGTGTCAAGAGGTGTGGGCTAACATTCCATGTCCGGTGCTGCGCCGTAGCCTTCTGCAATGGAAACTGCGATGCACTGCAATAGTCTATAACTGGGGCCATCACATAGAGCACAATAGATGGTGGCGGAAGGGATTTACATCGTAGGAAATGACACCCAAATTCGACTGAGCTTAACTGGGGCAACCCTCTGTAATTTTAGGCGTTTTCATGTATTTATTTTTAAGATACTGCAAAATTTAATAAAAAAAAGTCCGAGCCACAGCTGGGTTATTTCCTAGCTTATTTGGTAGCATAGCAGATCCAAACATTTCATAAAAATACATTTTGACTATATTTCGTGTGAATGTGTATATTTTGGAAACTGAGATGCTGATAATTCGATGATTGAACGCTCGTTTCCAAGAGGGGGAGGCCTTGGCCTGGTGGGCTTTCACTGAAACATAACTTCAGTGAAGTTAAGCAACAACAAGCACGGCTAGTCAGTGGATGGGCGACTCATCAGTGACTCAGGATCTTCACCCCCCCCCCAGCTGCTCTGAACATCATACAGCAGTCGTTAATCCAGGTCCATCCAGAGACCCAACTCGTCGGCCTCAGGCCATACAGGCTCTGGATGGACATATTGGATTACAATGAATTCTAAAAAAAAATGATGATGCAGTGACAGGACATAAATAAGGCAGTGTTTATCGAGGAAGCAAAGTAGTCACACATGTCTCCGTTGAGCTCCCTATCAAACGTTCAGACTGGCAAAAATTTATGTGTCTGGAAAGGAAAGAGAGAGAACGAGTATTGGTCAGAGAAACTCTGCAGCTAAAACAGAAAAAGCTATACGTTCAACATCTGAACAACGGGAGTTTCGAATAGAGCAAGAGGGTATAAGAGCTTCTATGTCAAGGGCAATAAAAACTTGGTCTAAAGTATCCAGTGATGTTCCCTGGTGGTGAAAATTGATATCATTTTAATCTGAGGCAAGTCAAAATAAGTTAAAGTCCTGGTATATCACCTAGAATTCTTGTTTTTCAGATTTTTCTCAGGATGGATAGGGTGTTGTATTGATTGGGTTACTAGTTAAGTAATCTGGAGTTGTAATTTAACTTCTTGAGATTGTTCTGCTCACCTGCATGTGTAATTATCCCATGCAACGCTGGTTCCTCTGCTAGTCTATATATATAAAGAAGAATGTTTGTGGGTGGGTTTCTTATACAAATCTATAGTTTTATTCCGATCTTGATGAAATTTTGCATACTTTACCTTCAAAATAATAATTATTGATAATAAATCGATATTCATAATGATGGCAGGGCATATTAATGAGAAATATCTCATGACCAACAATGCAAGGCAAATTTTGTGAAACAATAGGTATCAATAATGGTATCAACACAATGCAGGGATCAACAATATACAGGGCGAGTCTAAAACCCTATCATAAACTTTTAGGGGAGGTACTATGGGTGATTCTAAGCAAAAAGTTCATATGAACATGGGCCCGAATTTGAACGCTAACTGAGATATGGACTGAAATAAAAATGCTGCCACCAATATCAACACTTAGTAAGTCAGGTTCTGCAACACCTAGGAAAATAAATTTTGGAGGAATGATAGGGTACATACAAGTGTGTACACAATTAAAATTTGATCCTATTTCAACATGTGCTTTCTGAGTTACAGATTCAAAATCTTAACAGTACTCACATGCGAGTACTAACTAGCATGTGTTACGATGTTGAGTCCATAACTGGGAAACTTTTCGTTGGAATTCGATCAAATTTTAATGGTATACATAGTTTTATATACCTTATTCCCCAAAATTTCATCGTCCTACATGTTATAGAACCCGTGTTATTAATATGTTGATCTTGGTGGCGGCAGTGTTATTTCTCAGCATTCAAATTCAGACCCATGTTCATATGAACTTTTTTGCTTACAATCACCCATACTACCTCCCCTAAAAGTTTGTGACAAGATTTCAGACTCACCCTGTATATCTCACAACCAACAATGCCAGGCAAAACCTGTGCAATATAAATAAGGTTCAATTTGTAACAATGCATAGAATTCCTTTTATTCAGGCTTTACTCTTAGAATTGAGAGTTCTTAGTACTTAATTTCTTGAAAACCTTTAAAAATGATCAGTAACTGGAGATAATAGAGAGTTAGCAGACTGTTGAGAAAGAGTGGAAAGACAACAGAGGAAGTAGTCCTTTAGCTCCGTGCTGTATTGAGCAAATAGTAAGCATGTCAATAGATGCATCGGCAATTGCTAGACTACACAAAGTTCTGAATGGCCAAGTTTCGCTTCAAGACATTGAGAGCAGGGTGGGAATTGCAACAGCATTAAGTGTACATCTAAAGTAAGATTAGGTAACTAAGAAATTATTTAGCTAGGAGATTATTTAAAAAAAAATCGAATTTTCATTAGGAATTTTTACTGCATTAATTTGTGATGTAGAAAAAATTTCATTTTATTCCATTTGTTCTCCTTCACATGTTTCTTAAACTATTTTAAGTATTTTATCTTTGCTTATTTTCTTTTTGTTTTAAAATATTATATTTAAAAGATTTTATCCACATGCAGTTTGCGCCGTAATTAGTTTCAAAATCCATTTATATTGTTGTAAAGCTCGCACATTCAAATTGTTTCATGTGACGAGGTAACATGTTCTCATTTATTTATAGTTTGATGATAAAACTTGTTGCTCTGACAACAATGGTCAGACTTTTCAGTTCCAGCGTATGCTTCAAGCCAGCACTAACAATGTGTAGTATTTATGGGTTATGTATGAATGGAAACACGAAGACAAGTATTATAACAAAATAAAAAAATATTTAATTGAAACATTAATTTTGGTTATACATACAGATAAGATCGATTCCCAAAAAAAATTTACGCAAAGGTTGCAAAAAAAACATTGACTCCCTAACGTTCTACGCCCATTACTTCTCCAGTCAATAAAGTTTTAGCACAGCGATTAGGATGTTCGGTAATGTCAGATTTTACTCACGCTCTGAGGGCAGGTCCTCCATGGCATCCGGTCTTCTCACACGAAATGGCCGTCCAGGCAGGAGAAGTTTTCTTTTGCACCTTCTTTCTCTCGTTTCTGTTGCACGTGTGTCTCTCTCACAAATCGTTCTTCTTTCACGCCACAAAAAAAGCAAGTTTCTCTTTCTCCCATGCTCACATCTAAATATTGCACCATGATTGGTTATCAGCCACAACGGTCTCAGCGCCTTCTTGTGGCGAGTGCTGGAAATGCTCATTCTGTATGTTGTCGTTGAGCTGATAACATTACGTCAGCCACACAAAGCAAGAGCACGTGGCACACCGTCGGGAGGTTCCTTTCCAGCTCCTTAACACTTAACTGGCATGAATGCCACTCACCTTCCCCCTTATGGGCATCCCTCCGGCTGTCTCCCCAGATGAAGGTTGCTGTAGTTGATCTGGGGTCGCTCTCTCAATCCTTCTCGGAGCCTGGGCTGAGTTTCTTCCTGCTCTGGTCTACCTACTTGTGCTACTACTCCAAGATGCTGCTCACGCTCCTCCATGTAGGGTGGATGTACTGGTTGTCTCCTCAACTTGTTGCAGGGTATCAGGATCTCTTCCTCTTCCTCCTCATTGTCACTGCCTTCATTTATTTTCATAGCCTTCCATGGACTTTGATACCTTCTGGGGCAACACACCTCACCATAGCATGGTTTTAGTCTATCAACATGTACCATTTGTCTATCCTTTTCTCTTATGCCTTGTATCTTATAATTAACCAGAGAAGTTTTGGCCAAGATTCTAAACGGATCCTGATATTGGTGTCCTAATTTATTTTTCCCTCCCCCCAATCTGAGCAACCATACCTTATCCCCCTCCCTGAAGTGTTTTAATTTTCTCCCAAGATTCCTTCTATTTATGTTTTCCCTCCTGTACTGGTCATCCCTACTAACAGCAATAACACGTGCCTTCTCCAGTCGCTTCACTAGACCAGAACGATACTCCTCCATATCCTGATTAGCAACAGTTTTCTTATCTCTATCCCACAATAACGGTGTCTGAGGATCGAAGCCATGCAGCAGAAACGCTGGAGTTTCATTAGTACTTTTATTATATGTCATATGTATCGAGAATAGAACTGCTTCGAGCATCTCATCCCACTTTTCCTTCTCATCATTACACAGAAGGCAAAGGGTTTCACCAATACTACGATTTAAGTGCTCCACTAAGGAATTGGAAGTGAGATGGTAGGCAGTGGTAAAGTGCTGACTGATTCCCAGCTCACTACAAGCGTTCTGAACCAGCTCAGAAGTGAAGTTGACCCCCCTGTCACTAATGATTCTTTAGGGACCCCATAACGACAAATTATTTTGTCCGAAAATGCCTTTGCTACCGTTTTGGCCAGTTGGTTTGGAATGGTCGCTGCCTCGGGATATCTGGTCATTACATCGATGAAAACTATGATATACTTATTCCCATTGTCAGATTCTGGAAGAGGACCTATCACATCACACGCTACCTTTTCAAATGGGTATGTTGCCCTGATACCCTCCTGAAACAGGGCCTTACCCTGGTGCAACTTGCATTGTTGACAGATGGGACACTCGTTAATGAAGTTTTGAATGTCATCATACATCTTGGGCCAGTAATATTCCTTTTTCAGGGCCTGGACAGTCTGATTGATGCCCTTGTGTCCTGCTAGACAATTACTGTGAGCCCCCTCTATCATCTTTATCCTCATGTCTTCTCCCATGCAAAGCTTCAACTCACATTTTTTTTTAGACTTAGGCCCTTTCCACATTAGCTTACCCTGCACCATTGTATAGTCTTTGTACCGCCTTGGCTGGTTCATAATTTCCTTAAATATGGGGTCTACTCTTTGTGATTTGACGATCACATGGGTTAGATTGTCGATGCTGATGCTTATTATCCTGTTACACTCTGTGACAACAGCCCAGGAAAATAAGTCGGCTATTCCATTTTCCAAGCCTCTAACATGGACAACAGTGAGGTTGTATCCTTCAATCTCGATGGACCAGTGGAGCAAGCGCTGATTTGTACCACTCATGGTTTTAACAAATGAAATGGGTTTGTGGTCTGACATGATCCTCACAGGGAAGCCTAAGATAATTGACGTGAAGTGTCTTACAGCCATAATGTTGGCTAGGGCTTCCTTCTCGATGGTACTATAGTTGAGTTGAATTCCCTTCAATTTTGAGCTAAAGTATGCAATAGGTTGAATCTTACCCTCACGTTCTTGGTGCAGTGCAGCGCCAACTGCCATTTGGGAAGCATCGATGTGGAGAATGAATTCTTTGCTATAGTCAGGCAATATTAGAAGTGGGGGAGTGCTCAATGCTATTTTTACCCTTTCAAATGCATTCTCACACTCTTTATTCCAATCGAACCTTGCCACCTTAGTTAGCCGTGTTATTGGTATTAGTGTCTCTAATAGGCCTTCCAAGAAGGGCCTGTAAAAGTTGACAGCACCACGCAGAGATCTTACCTCCTTAACGTTTCTAGGTGGTGTTATCTGCAGCATGTCAAATACATTGCCAGGATCAGGTTGTACACCCTCAGCAGATATCACATGCCCCAAATATCTAACTGAGCTCACGCAGAATTGGCACTTACTTAGAGGGTTTCATGATTAAATTCTTGCTATCAAATTTACAGAAGACCCAGGCAAGAAGCTCCATATGCTCTTCAAAGGTTTGCGTATAAACGAGCACATCAGCCTGGAACACAAAGATGCCAGCTCCCAAGCGTTCCCCTAGCAAATCTAACATGAATCCCTGGAAAGCATTGTTAGGAATTATTATTAACATCTATTTGTAGAGAAGCAGTGTTGAACTAAAATATACGTTGCTTGGCAATGGTTGCCTTGTTAAAAAAAAAGAATCGTTCGGTGTGCTTATTATATGTAACTAATGGCGTAAGCATCTGAATAAATATATTCTATAAATGCATTCAACTCCCTCAAAATCCTAACAGGTTATGGGCCCAGTCATGCTCATTATGTTTAAATTAGGGAGTGAAGTAGTAGCTGTTAAAACAAACAATCAATTGAAAAGCAAATACGAGTGAACGCCATTACGATTTTCTTGTCTGTGAATTACGTGAAGACAAATATAACAAGATGTCATCGCAAGAATTATTACTGCAGCTAAAAGAAGGAACCATATTCTCTAATTGGAAGTTCCGAATAAGACTATTGCTGGAACAAAAGAACATTTTATCAATTCTGGATGAAGCAGTTACAACTGAAAACAAACAAAGAAATGCAAAAGCAAGGTCAATCATAATGCAGTGTGTTACTGACAAATATATAGAATATATCAAAAAGGCAAGTACTGCAAAAGAAATGCTACAATGTTTAGAAAATGTATTTGAAAGAAAAAGCACTTTTAGTAAACTACATTTACGGAAACAGTTGCTAACCTTAAAATACGACAAATCAAGCAAATTTCAGGATCACTTTATCCAAATTGATACAATTGTAAACAACTTAGAAGCATCAAGTTCAAAGCTCGAAGAAAATGATAAGGTTTGTCATTTATTGTTAACTTTACCTGACTGTTATGGAAATATACTTACAACTTTAGAAACCATGAGTTTAGAGGAAGATCTAACATTAGATTATGTCAAGTCATGTCTATTAGACGCAGAACTCAAACTAAGCGAAATTGTGACACAAGAAGAGATGGCATTTAATACTGTAATCTGTTATAAATGTAATAAGCCAGGACATATGAAATATCAGTGCAAAGAAAATGTCACTTACAGAGGAAGAGGACATTTTAGAAGAAACATACCGGTAGGTAGAAATAGAAGAGGCTGGCACAATAGAACTACTAATTATGATCAACAGACGTACGCAGTACAAGATAGTCAAAACTTTACTTTTGTATCCATAAATGTAAATGTACAAGCATGCATTACAGTAGAGAATGATGAAGATATTGAATTTGTGATAGACTTGGGAGCTACAGAGAATTTAGTGAAAGAAGAAATGACGAAGTACATGCACAGTTTAGAAAATTTAGTAAATGAAGTACATATAAAAATAGCTGATGGGAGCATACTGAAGGGAAATAAAAGAGGTACTATTAGTCTCATGAGTCAAGGTAAAACAAGGTAACGCATTAATAATTCCAGGACTTTTCCACAATGTATTGTCAGTGAAGAGAATGACAACCATGAATAACAAGATAATATTTCATAAACATATTGTGAAAATAATTAATGGAAAGAAAAGCCTAAGATGTGAACAAAAAAATAATTTATTTGTCTTGAAAGGGAAAATACGTTGTGAAAAAGTGTACGCTGCCAATGAAAACAAAGACAGAAGTAGATGACACGGACGACTCGAACATCTTAACAGAAAAGGACTGAAACTAATGGGATTACCTGTATCTGAAGAAGTGTGCGAGCCATGCATGAGAGGAAAGGCGAGGAGGTTACCCTTTAGACGACTACCAAAACCAAGAAGTCGAACTTTAAGTGAGTTAATTCACACTGATATTTCTGGACCAATAACTCCACAGTCCAAAGAAGGGTTTCAGTATTTTCAAACTATTACTGATGACTTCACATTTTACAAAAGTTTATCTATTGAAAAACAAGTCAGAAGCAGAAAAAACTTGAAGAGTTATATCAAACAGCTGTATACACAGAAAGAAGCACATGTGCAACGCATAAGATGTGACAATGGAGGAGAATTTACATCTAGTGATTTCAAGCAATTCTGTAGAGAGAAAGGAATAAGTATAGAGTATATACAGCTATACTCACCTCAACAGAACGGAGTTTCATAGAAGTTAAACCGCACGTTATACAATAAAACGAGAATGATGATGTTGGAAACAGGATTGCCTAAGTATTTATGGAGCGAAGCTATTATGTGTGCAGCATATCAAGTGAACCGATGCCCATCTGCTGCAAGCAATAATAAGATACCTGCAGAAATATATTACGGAAAATTGGACATAAACAATGTGAGAATATTTGGCTCCAAAGCATGGGCAGTGATTTTACCCAGAAATTCTAAATTAGAAGAGCAGGCTCAAGAAGCAAGAATGGTTGGATATGGAATGAATGGATACAGATTATGGATACCTAAACAAGACAAAGTTATACAAGCCAGAGATGCAGAGATGTTAACTTTGATGAAACACAAATTAGGTACGAATAAGAAAAATTTAAAGAGAAAGAAGAAAGATATATAACAGAAGAAAATGTATTACAAGATGAGGAAAATACAGAAAGCAAAGAAGAAAAACAAAGTCATAGAATAGATGATGTAAGTGAAGATGCTACTCAAAGTGGTGCTGAGCATCAGACTACTAGAAGTAGAAAAAAAGTCGCCAGACCGCAATATTTAAAGGACTGTGAGCTTCACTATATGTACTGTTTGGTTGGTGAAGATATTCCTAATAGTTATAGTGAAGCAATTGTAGATGAAGGTTGGAAAAAAGCCATAGAGAATGAATTGGAAGCACATTCTAAAATGAAAACCTGTACTCTAACAAGCAAGAAGACAAGAAATGATAGATGCAAAATGGATTTTTAAAATTAAGGATAATGGAACAAAGAAAGCCAGAGTAGTAGCTAGAGGCTACCAGTTAAAGGAGAACACAGATCCTGGCAAAAATTATGCCCCTGTAGCAAGAATATCCATTGTACATGCAGCTCTTATTCATGCTGTCAAACATGACTTATCAATAAGTCAATTAGATGTTCCAACAGCATTCCTAAATGGGGAAATTGAATCAGAAGTCTACATTAAGCCACCAGAAGGAGTAACGCATAAGAAGCATCAAGTATTAAAATTAAACACAGGTCTTTATGGCTTAAGAGAGCCCAAAATTCTGGGACAAGGGATTTGACCAATTTATCAAAAGTTTGGGAATCAGACATTCACAGAATGATTTTTGTTTTACATTGGAGAAGAAATTAAAGTTTGGTTAATACTCTATGTTGATGATATACTATTGATTGGTGAAGAAAATGTAATTAGTGACTTGATAGAATATTTGAAGATTGAATTTAAAGTAAAAGATCTAGGAGAAGTTAAAGAAAACTTATTTTTGGGCATGCAAATTACAAGATGGACTACTGAAGTTGAGACAGACAAAACAAATAGATAAAATGCTAGAAAAGTTTGGGTTAAAAGATTGCAAGGGTGTCAGCACTCCACTAGTAAAAGGATATCAGTTTAATAGCAGTGAACCTGTAATACGAGATGTACCCTATAGAGAAGTAATTGGAAGTTTGATGTTTATTGTTACCCTGAATTCTGCATGCCTCATTCGTGTTGCAGGCTCAGGTGCAGAGATTAACAACACCATGACAGCTGATGAGAGAAATGATCTTGTATGTATGTTACCACACTCATTTATAATCTTTTTTATGTAGATACCTCTACTGAAGAACTATGGACACAGGCAAAAAAGAACATTGAGATATTTGAAAGAAACAAGAGAACTTGGTCTAGAATATGACAAAGAAAGTAATGATAATATGATAGAAACCTATTCAAATGTAGATTGGGCTGGAAACCACATAGAAAAAGTGTTACAGGATCAGTGACATTGTATAATGGAAATATAGTGAGTTGGTTATCAAGGAAACAAAACTGTGTTGCCCTATCGACTGCAGAAGCAGAGTATATAGCAGCTGCTACCAGTGCTTGTGATCTAATATACATGAAAGGACTGTATAGTGACTTTGAATTAGTGAGTAATGAAGAAGTGAATTGTGTGTTGTATATTGATAACAAAGGTACGATTGAATTAACTAATTCTTATGAGAACTCTAAGCGAGCTAACCATATCGATATAAAAAACCACTTTATTAAAGATCTAGTTGACAAAAGAGAATTAGAAGTAGAATATATTTCATCAGATTATAACTTAGCTGAATTATGTACAAAAACTCTGTCTAAAGAGAAATTTGTTATGTTTAGGAAACTAATGAGAATTTTTTAATTTCTTCTAAATGTTTAATTGATTTAGCCTGAATTGCATGTTTTATTTTTTGGCACAAGATTCACTTCAATTAGTAAACTTTTCCTTAAGAATAAATACTAGACAGTTGTGCTTATGGATAGTTTTAATATTAAATTTAATAATCGTTATAAATTGATACTCAACAGAATTTCGATGTAAATAAAAGTGTTAAATATTGATTTACTATATGTAACGATTGTAAACTTTAGATAATATCAATCGAGCCGGGGTGTTAGGAATTATTATTAACATCTATTTGTAGAGAAGCATTGTTGAGCTAAAATATACGTTGCTTGGCAAAGGTTGCATTGTTAAAAAATAAGAATCGTTTGGTGTGCTTATTATATGTAATTAATGGCATAACGTAGCCAATGAGAATAACAGGTCGGGGCACTTAAAAGTCATATGACCAAGGTAGATCGAGCAACAATCCAATTTCATTGTTTCCATCTTGGATTTCAACAATCAGTATATTTCGTCTGTTGGAAACAATGAAGATTGGATTGTTGCTCGATCTACTTTGGTCATGTGACTTTTAAGTGCCTCGGCCTGTCTTTCTAGTTGGCTTTGTGGCGTAAGCATCTGAATAAATACATTCTATAAATACATTCAACTCCCTCCCTCATTGCTTAACTTGTACCACTGTTCTGTATATATATATGTCTGTAACACACACTTCTGTATGTTCTGTATATATAAAGGCTTGCATGCCTCTTGCTGTATATCCTTGACAAAGACGGGAATAAATGGCGAAACTAGTTGGAACTCCTGATGTCCGTCTGTTATACTGTAAGGCCACCACCTGTTTAGATGTTATTTTAACTGAAGAAACAAAACGCGAAAGTCTACCACGGAAATTGCCAAAAAATTTCGACAGTTTTCGGTCAATAATTCGCTCGCCAATAAGCATTTCTCCTTATCTTTGGTTACAATTATCCTCCCCTTGGAAAGAATGGGATAGTCTGAACATAGACGAAACAAAGTCAGCGAAATCATAAACAACACGATTCGTTCATTATAATCTTCGGTCGCATGGAAGCAGAGAAGCGGGAAACTTATAATTTTTAATTTGCGGGGACAAATTCCAAACTCGATTCTCTAATTTTGTCATAAATCACTTTGTCATTCAGTCAGCTGAACGGATCCAATTCGTCACATTTATTTCATTGCAATAACTCAGACCAACGATGAAAAATCATCTTGAATGAATTTGTCTTATTCTTGTGGGGTTTTTTTTTTGTGCGCTGAATCATTTGCTTTTAGATTTTTTCCTTCACGTCACGTTTCCAAGTTATGCACATAGGGACTGACATGTAAAAAGTAACTGGTGTGAAGAGAAGCGACTGCAATGTTAAAGTATCCATATTTTTGGGCCATAAAGAAATTTATCAGGGCCCAAACTCTGAATAATTTAAAAGTGTTTCATTGATAAACAAATCTGTGGGTGAGAGAAAAAATCTGAGATTCGAATTCAGCATGAAAGAAATTAAATTCAATTTTAAATTAAGACTAAAACTACACAAATATATTTTTATTTATTTATTTATTTATTTGGAAAACTACAGTTTTTAATTCTACAGGGTGACCCAAACTTATCCAGCATAATTGTTTAGGAACATTGTATGGTTCAAATGGAACAAAAATGTCCTATAAACATTACATCTGGTTTCGATCGTGTGTGAGACATCGACGTCTGAACGATCCTGTCTCCCTTAGAACTTGGTGTACCCTCAAAAACATCTCTTGATGTGGATGGCACCTATGAGGAAATGCATCCACGTTCAACATGCTGGCTTCTGTAGCGTTACTAGCACGAAAAATGAATGTTCGCATATTTCCTTCATTTGTGAAAATAAACGCCATAATGAACTTCGACGTTATGTTGCAGAATATGAGTAACTGCTCAAATCAACGGCCAAGTCAATGAAATACCTTTCACACGTGCTACAACGATTCCTCTTCCTGTTTGGCATGCAAAACGGGAGAGTGTATTTAAGAATAAATAGGTAAACCTACGTTTTTTCTAGGAAAAGACTCTAAATAAAAGAAAATAGACAAACGTCAATATCTCACAGATGATCAAAACTAGATGTAATGTTTATAGGACATTTTATGTTCCATTTGAACCATACGACGTTCCTAAACAATTACGCTGGTTAAGTTTGGGTTACCCTGTATAAATATGCACACTGTTTTAAAAAAAGAGAAGAGAAAAGGTTTATTTAAAAATAAAAATTATATTTAAAGGAGAATTATTTCCTACTGAAAAAATGCGCACTTATGACTTGAGTATAATACATTGTAAACTGAAAATGTACGGGTATAAATATTTTAACCGCCATAACCGTGTATTTTCATGGTGGCGCATAAAAATGTTAAAAAATTGAGTTTTTGTTAATGATGGATGTAAAAGAAAAAAAGGACGAGACAAAAAAAAAACCTGGAATAAAAAGCAAATTGGTCACAGAATAGAAAGACCCTGAATAAAAAAAAAGCTGACGTTTGGATAGAAGGCAAAAAAATGAGGTTTTTGTTAGGTAATTAAATAATGAGAAGTAAAAGTCCAGGATTATTGTATGATACTATACAACTAAATTTTAATAATAAAATGGTGCTGATAAATTGTTTTATTTATCAAGCATTGCTTTCTTTAAAAAAAATTAAAAACAATATTTGATGGGAAAAAATTTAAGACCTATCACTTCTATCCCCTCCCCCTCCACATTTTAGCAGCTTATTCCATTTACATGATCAGCCAATTACTATTACATCGCATGCAAATATATGGAAAATGTGGATAATTATTTGTAGTGTATACACCATTTCAAAATGACTTTAAATTGGCAAAATACAAGCCCATTTATCAGAAAGGGCAGACTCGCCAAGAAGTGACAGACCCACAAAACAACTCCTAGACTGCACCGCATTATAGTGCATAAGTAAAAGAAACATGAAATATGTGAAATTAATGATGAACGTAATGTAAATATCAGTTGGTAAAGTGTTTCACGCCGCTCGAATAATGTTGGAATTCGAGTAATGAAACCTTTTATTTTCACCAAAAATCGTAAATCTAGACTTGAATTTGCTATACTCATTTATCATAGACATCAACTATTTGGCAGTGACGGGATAAAAAATGTTTGACTGTGTTAATGGTGAAAGATCTAATCTTGCACATCAATTGCCAACAGAGACAATTACCGTTTATCGCACTGATTGTGTGGGAGCATTTTCTTACGCTGGATAGATGACAACATACATCAAATAGATGACATTATGGATCGATATGTGTACAGAGATATTCTTAAAGATAAGAAATTCCAAAAAGAATGGTAAATCCTAGGTCATTTAATAAATTCTTGCTTATTTCAGCAGCCTCAACCATTTAATAAAAATTTGCAACTTTATACCTATTCTTTTGAGAAGAGTCTTAATTGAAATTACTTTATCATAGTCACAAGTGGTAAATGAAAGATCAAAATTCGAGCAACATTGTTTTTTGAATTCCAACTGTCACAAGACAACTGAGACATCTTGAAATGTATGTTAAGCGTATGGACAGGATGCCTTGTCAGCATGAAAAGTTCAGTTTTAGTTTTCAATATTCCTGGATGGAGATGAATCCGTCGAAGATAACACCCGCTCTGGATGACTGCCTGCTGTTGATGGAGATGCACTGAAGGCAGTTATTGCGGCTAATCTATGCCAAACCTGTCATGCATCAGCACAGTGACAGAGGGAGCTGTGCATAATCATTTTCGCATACAGGGAAAAGTTAAAATATTGGATAAATGGATCCTCCATCAGAGCCCACTCTAGCTTTCATGCCGCCCCGGACGCATATTACCGACTTTTACATTGCTAGAGTTCATTAGGACTCTTATGCGTTCTCCTATGATGTCAGAAGCGGTGTGTTATGGATAAGTAGCGTTGAAAACGTCTTCCGCAGTATGACTTAATAATATTTTTATCTTTAATTTAATCGTTTTTGAAAACAGATGTCTGTTATTTATCACACAATAAATTTGCTTCATTTTTTTATATCGCAAAATAAAATTATCGAACATGATTTTACTTCAACGGCACTGATGAATTTCGCGTTCTGTTTATTATTCGTTCAATGCATATGAGTAGGCTTTTAAGAAACCTTTGTTAAACCAAAAAAAGTATCCAAAATTTCATTTTTATGAAGTCTAGCAATATAAAGATAGGTAATATGCGCTCCGGACAAAAAGACAAACTGCCCCCTTTAAATATATACTTTTTAAACATGTACAGGTTGTCCCAACGGTACACGTCCAAAATGAAAAACTGAATAAACGACCTCAGTACTTATCAGAATCATCGTCCCCATGTATGCATCCGAAATGTTATTATTATGGAGATATTAACGATTTTGTGATTTTCTCACTAACTTTACCTTGTTCCATTAAAATGTGTGTTTTTGGGAATGTATGTCGTTTTGAGGAATTTGGTCAATGGAATTATATTCTTTGGGCAACGTAATATTCAATTTCAGAAAATCCACGAACTGCATGCATACAATTTTTCGCAAATGAAGATTAAACTAGGAAGTTCTGAGTTATTGTGAAGTTTCAGAAATCTTTGATGATGAATCTAAACAAAATAAATCAGGTCAGGAGCACTGATAGGTATTTAATAGACTGTTAGAAAAAAACAGTACATGTAATAGGTTAAAAAAATAAGCATGCAATTTTAAAGGTAAAAATAGGAGTTGTATAGTAAAATTGATATATCCTCTGGGAAGAGCTAAATCATCTTAAAGGTTCTACAGGTGGATTATTGAAAACCCACACATATTATTTGGAAAACATACCATTACAATAACTGTTCGAAGTGTCTGCCACCAACTTCTACGCACACTATCCAAAGAATTAGAAATCCATGATGAATTACTGTACTGATATGTAAAGCGAGGTCACAGGTCAGAAACGATTGTGATATGCAAATGAATGCAATCATGTGAGGTACATGCTCATTCCAAGCTGCAGGTACAGGGTAGGAACAAGCTGCAGCTGCTCAAGTTGAGCAAAATGGGGAAAAAGCAGACCTGTCTGAGTTCCAAAAAGGAGTTATTGTGGGAGCCCGTCTAGCTGGAGCTACGATTTCCAGTACAGTACAACTGATCGGTATCTCAAAAGGTCAGGTCTCCAATGTGTTCAATGCGTGGAAACGGAATCCACAATAGTTGTCGAAACGGCAGAATTGTGGATCAAAAACAATGAACACAGACAGGTACCGACGTCGTCTGAGACAGATTGTGTGGCAAAATCGAAGGTCTACTGTGGAGCAACTGATGGTAGACTTCAATGAAGGATCATCGCAACCCATCTCCTCCAGAACAATGTGCCGAAAGTTGAAGCGAATAGGGATGGGAAGCCCCTGGTTTAAGCAACAAACCAGAAAGTTCGCCTGCCGTGGTGTAGAGAACGGTGTGACTGGACAGTAGACAACTGGAAAAAGGTGATGTGGTCGGATGAGTCACGTTACACATTGTCATTGTTTTGCACTGATAGCCGACAGAGCATTTGGCGGCAGCCCCATGAAGCGATGGACCCCTCATGTGTTGTGAATACAGTTCAAGCTGCAGGAGGAGGTGTCATGATATGGGCCATGTTTTGTTGGTATGGCAAGGGTCCCCTGATATTTTTTGACAGTCGGTTGAAAGCCAAAGACTACCTGAACATTGTTGCAGATCAAGTCCATCCTGCAATGGTGCATTTGTACCCAAATGGTGACGGGTTCTTCATGGACGACAATGCTACTGTCCAATGAGCAAGAATTGTTCAGGAGTGGTTTTCTGAACATGACACCGAGTTGCAACATCTGCCGTGGCAAGCGCAAAGTCCGGATTTGAATCCGATTGAGAATGTTTGGGACATGTTGGAAAGAGACATTCGCTGAAGGTATCCGCTTCCGTCTACTCTGCAGGACCTGAAGGTCTCTCTGACGAATGCATGGTCTGCGATTACCTTACCGGCATTGTAATGCCTTGTAGAATCCATGCCAAACCGCATATGTTCTGTAAATACAGCCAAAGGAGGGTCAATACCATATTGAACGAAGGTTTCTAATTCATTGGCTGGTGTGTATATATCTTCGAAGGGTTACCGACAAAATCACAAAATTGTTAATATCGTTATTAAAATCTTAAGAATAATATTTTAGATAAATTACATGGGGGTGATTCTCATAGGTATTGGGGTCCTCTACTCAATTTTTCATTTTGGATGTGTACCGTTGGAACACCCTGTCTATCTTTTATTTTAAATAAAGATCAATTGGTTTTAAATTATAATAAAAACGTATTATATTTAGAAAGAAACATTCAAAATAAGATTAACAGTCAAGTAGCACAAAGCAGTAAAAATTAAAGTGTACAGTCATCAAAGGGAAATAATCCATTCTTGAATTTTACTCTAAGTTTTACCGTTTCAATATTGATTTATTTTTAATAATTTAATATTACATTTAGAGTTAACATTATTAATATTATTAAATTTAAATAATTATAATTAAAAAAGCTATTAAAACAACACATTAGCATGAAATGTAATATTAAGTATTAAACTCGTGTGGATTATTTCCCTTTGATGACTGTACTTGTACCTGGTAAAAATTGTTATTCAGATGCATTTAAAATCTACAGTCTAATCAGATTAATGTGACCATCCCCTACGTTCAACTTCAGTGGAATATGGTTACATCCAGAAGGTACATACCAGTATCAGAGTTGGGAAGGGGTATAAGAAGGGTGTCAGAGGGAAACAGAAAACATTGTAACTGTTGGACTCATGACAAAACTTCTACCATTTATTCGACCTCCATGATCATTGGCTTCCGAGCCAAAAGCGGCAATATTTCTGAAACGGCTAGTTTTGAGAACTGCTCGCGTGCCGCCGTGGTGAAAATGTACTGTGCATAGCAGAATGGCAATACTCAAAATCAGTGACGTGCCAAGTGTGGGGCACCACGCCTATAGTTGATAGGGGTAAACGACGGCTACGGAGATGCGTGCAAGTGAACAGATGCACAACCGTGGACCAACTAAACTCCCAGGTGAACCAGGGAGCTACCAAACGTGTATCTCAACGACAGTTGGGCTCCGCAGCAGACGGGTAGTTCGTGCACCAATGCTGTTTTTTGGAAACAAAGACTGACATTTGCTCGCCAGTATCGCAACTGGACAACAACCAACAGGCGAAAGGTGTTTTTTTCCCTGATGAATCATGGTTTATGTCCCATCGAAAGATGGGTGATGGTGTCTACGGCGTTCAGCGTCAGAAAACAAACACCCTGCAACACAAGCCGCAAGGGTCCAAGCCGGAGGAGGCTGCGCTATGGTCTGCAGAATGTTTTCATGGCATTCCCTGGGTGCACTCATCATTGTGGACATTACCATGGACCAATGGAAGTACGCATCTGTTCTTTCGGACCATGTCCACCCATACCTGTAGATTGTGTTTCCTCAGCATGATGGCATCTTCCAGCAGGACAATGCGCCATGCCGTGCAGTGTGCAGTGTCCGTGCATGGTATGAAGAGCACGCGGATGCGTGTACGGTGCTCCCTTGTTTGGTTGTGAGAGCTGGTTTTGTCTGATATTGATAACCCAGTTCATGTAATCTGTTTCTTGGTTTTTCGTCACTCACTTTCACATCTGACTTAGCCCTTTCACTGTTCATGTCTTTGGAGGTCTGTTTTCTCATGTTCTTGCACAGCTTCCTCAATTCTCGATCTTGTGTCGGAGTTGTTGCCTTTGGTCTTCCAATACTTTTTTGCCTCTTAACGGATCCTGTGGTCTTGAAATTCTTCCATAAGTTGGAAACTTCACCTTGTGTGCATTCAAATCACTTGGCTACATCTTGCTTGTCGCTACGTTGCAAGTTTTCAGTTATTCTTGTTTTCATATCATCGGACAGCTGTTTTTTTTGAGCCATTATTAATGGGGGTCGACTTTAAAATGAATAATAAAATGTGTTGATTGCTGTCATGGAATAGCTCATTTAACAGAAAAGGGAGGTAGGTGAAGATTCAGGAATATAAAATGCAATTTACAAGTGAAATGGCACATATTAGTTTCTTATTTCTGAAGATTATGCGTATTAGTTTTTATTTTCCACAGAGGAGTTACTTCTGTAATTTTTAATGAATATCCAACCATTAGAAGTCTACATAAAAATGGGTTATGAAAATCAAATATAGCTCTTTACCAATGAATTATTTTCCAAATGATTTTACGAGTAATTCGTTTTTAATTAATTTGTTTAGATGCACCACAATGAGTTGGCATACATATTAGTTTTTTCTTTCCAGTGGGTGTATAAAATCTTGCACTTGTTATCACCACTGACGTATTAGCAAAATTAATGCTTTTATGTAACGAAATCTCCTTAAGTGCGGCTCTTTATTTTCTGAGGCACGATAATTCTTCAATTCAAAGCACGATATTCTTTCTTACTGGCATTCCTGTTTCAAACAAGTTCACGCAGCGCCCTTCGTAAATTGCATGGTAATTTTAGCCAAAGAAATAAATCGACAAATTTCGATTAATTGGGTATTTAACTTATAAATATTTTGTCACATTCACAACCAAAATGCCGCCGTTTAGATTTCCCGCCGCGATCAAATGTCCAGGTTGTCCGCCCCTAGAGCGGGCTTAGGTTAGTCAGGAGCAAATAAAGTGCAACGCCTGGCCCACTTTCTCTTCGTTGCTTCAATGTCAATCACGGAGAGCCACTGATGGACTGAATCATAACATGACATGAAAAGTGGGTCGTCTACAATAATATTCATCTATTTTGACAATGATTATCATCAGAAGAAGGTCCTAGAAAGGCCGGCCTAGTGGCCGAAAACGCTGGAGTGTACAAAGAATCCGTCGGCTTGCAGGTATGGATGTGTGTCTTAGTCCTCAGAATGTAAAAAAATAATAATCATGTTGAATACTCTGGATTGGGTGAGGAAATATTAGAAATGACCTAGTTATTAGCGCGTCCATAAAATCTATCGAACTAACCAACCTCCAAGAAATATTCCAAACAGGACCTGTACGTGAAGAAAGTGTTGCTGACCGTTTTCTGGATAGCAGTTGGAGTAATGCATTTCGAGGTATTACTGTTAGATCAATGTCATTTTTATGTGTACTGTGATATGCTTCAATGGAATCTTCATAAACTCCTCAACAGCAACCTTCATTAGTAAATCGCAAATTCCATACTGCTGCAGGTCTATGCAAGAAAGCATACAGCCTTTAAGATCTTGGAGTTTAAGATCTTGCGGTTTAAGATTTTGCATTTTAAGATCTTGAAGTTCAAGATTCTGGAAAGTGTGCTCCATCTCTCCGTACTCATATGACATCTCTCCCACTGATTATCATTTGTTAGATCATTAGATGCACAAACGACAGTTTAGAGATCGTCATGCCCTCGAAATAGAGGTGGAGACTTTTTCACCTCCAAAATCAAGTTTTTACCAAAGACATGGGATTTACATTTCCCAGCCGTTGTGGATATGTTATTAATCGTAAGGGTTATTTTAGGAATAAATTGAATTACTAAGAATAAAAACTGTGAATTTTTAATATCATAATAATTATTTGTAATATCTTACAATATAACAAAATATTACCAATTTAAAAGATAAATTTTTATATCAATAATGAATACATGTATAGTAATTATGAGATATATCGTTTACTTATTAGGAGCTTTAGCATAAAAGCTACTTATAAGAATGCGCCCTTGGTCTGCACGTTTATCCTGCCATCCGTCTGGCCGTCCGTCCGGCCGTCCGCCGTTTGCATGATAACTTGAAAAAAACGAATTAACTTTTTCAAATTCTGTTTTCAGAAATATGACCATCAAACTCTTAGCTAGGCTGTATCAACTTTTCAGAAATTTTCGTAGACCCCTTCAAGTCCAATTCACGTGTAAAGAATACCAAGATAATGGCATGTCATATAACAATCGATTTGTCAAGAAGGAATACATTTGGTGTCTGTGGTGTCTGCTTGGCTGTCCATGGTGTCTGCGATAGCCCAATTGGTAGAGGCATCAGCCATGATAGTCGAGGTTCCTGGTTCGAATCCGGGTCGCAGAATTTTTCCTTCCATTTTTCAATTGAAAAAAAAAGGAATACATTGTTACTTTCTGTTCATCTTTTAAGCATTATTGACATCGGCGCGCGCACGTGAAATCGCTTTGTTGACGAACGATTGCTCAAGTGCTCATAATCTATATTATTAAGTAGCCGAAGAATGGAGGTACTTATTGGTTTTATAATGTCTTAACTGTGTACCCCTTCATAATTTCTACATTTTTTGAGGTAGAAGGTTGAAATTCGCAATGTAGCTTACTATGGGCATGCCCATCTGTACTATTTAGTTTATTTTTGATTGGCACACTGTGGTCGGAATTACGGGGGTGGGATTCAGGGAGGGCAACATATCTGTGTGCTATTTAGGTACGTAAAGGCGTGAAATTCGGTATCCAGATTCCTCTATGCAAGATCTACAGTACTATGAAGTTTAGGCCCAGGGGGGTCGGATTTGCGGGGTGGCAGTCACTTGGTCCTTAGAACTATGGCAACGTATGGCAAGTTAAACAGGGTGTATCAGGTTTGATAGTCACAAAGTGCATAGTGTGATCCTTTGCATGATTACAAACTTAAAGTTCCTTATGCAAAATGTTCAAAACTCAAATGTTAAGGGAAGTTTGCTAAAAACCTGTCGTAACGTCAGTTAATCTCCACAATTACCACCGATTTAATTGTAATCGCCTCTTTGAATTTAATGAACTGCTGGTGTGGAAAGTTCATAAATGACGTAATGACGCAATTTAAATTTTGAGTTTTCGATATTTTCGATAAGGAACTTTAAGTTTGTAATCATGCAAACGATCACGCTAGGTACTTTATGACCATCGAACCTGATACACCCTGCATATCATACATTCGGAAATGATGAAAAGGAAAGAAGATACGAGGTTTTTTACATTTTATACATATTACGTTCAAGAAAATCAATTTTCTTGATTAAAAAACTTGGGGAGAGGTAAAAAGTGCAGATAAAGGGGTAAAAATAGATGACCGCAGCATCTGCCACTTGCCTTCCCCTACTCGGGGGGGAGGGGTAATTTCTTTTTAATAAATGTATAAATGTATTTCTGCTTCACTGCTAAAGCTCCTTCTTGGAACGTTTATAAGATTTTATTGATATTAAAAATTCATTGCTTTAATTGTTAATATTTTGTTATATTATAGGATATTACAAATGGTTATTGTAATAAATTGAATGTTTTTTTCAGTATACTGACAATACACAAGAACTTTTTAATGATCTGACATATTTTCCATAATATCATAGTTTCCTAAAATCCTATGTAAATTCGAGATAGGTGTTATATGATTATGTTAAATATTTCTAAAACATGGCAGGTGACAAGTACTGAAGTACTGGATTTATTCTATTAAAAATCTTCTTTGCAGGATTTATTATTTGTTAAAAGTCATTCCACTTTTACAAAGTGTAGTCTGTATCCGAAACATCAACTTTGGTTCAGGGTCCTATCACCCTATGTTCAATTTTAATAAAAAATAGTCAAAAATATAATTAATTTTATTTGTTTTATTGTACGAAATTTAATCGACGGATGGCAACTTTTTTAAATTTTTTAAATTTTATGTTTATATTCGATTTCATTGCTGACTTCTAGAATTAATTGTTCTACAATGTCGAAATTCTCAATGCTCTTTTTATTGAAGATCAGTGTGGCTAAAACTGAGGTTCTAGTCCTCTCAAGACAGCCTGCTCAGTGCGCTCTCCATGTTAGGGGAGCCTCATTGAGACAGGTGGAGAAATTCAAGTATCTCGGGATTGCATTCACGAGTGATGGACGGTAGGAGAAAGAATTGGATGCTCGGATCGGTGCAGCAAGCTGTGTCAGATGCGAACTGTGGCGATCCGTGGTAACGAAACGCGAGCTGGGTAACAAAGCCAAGCTCTCCGTCTTCAAATCTATCTTTGTCCCCATTCTCACCTATGGTCATGAGGCTTGGAGAATGACTGAAAGTGTGCGATCGCGGGTACAAGCGGCTGAAATGAGATTTCTGAGAGATATGGCAGGTGTTACCCTACTGGATAGAGTGCACAGCAGCACAATAAGGGAGTCTTTAGGTGTTGAGCCACTACTTCTCCGCATTGAGAGATCTCAGTTGCGCTAGTATGGCCACGTGATACAGATGCTGCAAACTGGTCTTCCTAGGCAGTTGTTATTTTCCAAGCCGGTTGGTAAGAGACCAAGGGGTTGGCCTTGAACCAGGTGGCTAGACTACATGGAGAATCTGGGTTCGAGTTGCTTGGGTATTACCAGGGAAGACATACACCGGATGGCGGAAGATCGCGATCGCTGGAAATCCTCCATAGGGCTGCTGCCCCCGCGACCCTAACGGATAAGCGGGTTTGAAAAGTAAGTAAGTAAGTAAATTAAATATTACTTGCAGATTGATAATCATAATGATTACCAATCTGCCTGTAATTATTTAATTATTCAACCAGTATCACAGTTATTTTACTGCTTGTTTAAATTCTTTTTATTATTTAATGGTGAGTTTTCTGAAAATTTTGATGCATAATGTCGATAGCATTATTCTCATATCAGTTTTTTTTTTTTAACCTTTCGTTTTCATCAAACTAGCACTGGCTTTCTTTTTGTAGCGTATCTATGATGGATCACATGTTGCTAAAGCTCTGGATAGGGAGCTTTACATTCTGCCACTCAAGGGCGCTGACACTAAAAATAGGTGACGATTTTAACGCATTGGTCGCGACGATCGCGCCGTTTTTCAAGCGCAGTTCAAAATTTCTTCGCTCAAGGTCGCCAGAACGTGCTCGATGACGGGACCAGAAATCCTATGTAGTGTCTCACTCTCCCTTATGAGCTCTTGGGCCACGCTATCTATCATAAACAGGAACGCATTAATATCGACACTCCCTTCGTCCCCTGTGAAAGATGGGATCATGTGGGTACATCCAGCTACTGCTGGGGCTTCTCGCTCCCCATTCGTTGTCGTAGTAGCCATTACTTGATCTTCTGTTCCATTCGCCATAGTCCCTGAGTTCAGGTGCCAATGTAGATTTTATGGGTTATGAGTGAATGGAAACACAAAGACAAGTATTATAACAAAATAAAAAATATTTAATTGAAACATTAATTTTGGATGTACATAAGAGATAAGATCGATTCCAAAAAAAATTTACACAAAGGTTGCAAAAAAAACATAGACTCCCTAACTTTCTAGGCCTATTACTTCTGCAGTCAATAAAGTTTTTGCACAGCAATCAGGATGTTCGGTAACGTCAGATTTTACTCATGCTATGAAGGCAGGTCCTCCATGGCATCCGGTCTCCTCACACGAAATGGCCGCCCAGGGAAGAGATGTCTTCTTTTGCACCTTCTTTCTCTCATTTCTGTTGCACGTGTGTCTCTCTCACAAATCGTTTTTTTTGTTTCGCGCCGCAAAAATGCAAGTTTCTCTTTCTCCCGTGCTCATAGGCTCCTGGTGGCAAGTGCAGGAAACGCTCATTCTGTATGTTGTCGCTGAGCCAATAACATCACATCAGTCACACAAAGCAAGAGCACATGGCGCACCATCGGGAGGTTCCTTTCCAGCTGCTTAATACTTAACTGGCATGAATGCCACAAATGCTTAAACCTGAGCAGAAGATATCGGTATCCAGTCAGAATGGAATGTGGAGGGAGTGTCCCATTGTTTTTACACCTGCCCCCACATGTGTAATTTTTAATATAAAACTCCACCTCCTTATTAAAAATTGAATTATATATGATTATTAATAATTTTATGATATGGTGGGGTGTTTTCTGCATTGATTATGAATTATGATTGATTACCATAATTATTACCTTGTCTTCGCCCCTTGGACCACCCCCCTCCTGCCAAAAGTTGTTGTGTGTGTCCTGCAGTGAAGCATCCCTTGCCCCTTTTTCTCAGAGATGTCTTCCAGTTCCCATGTGGTTTGCAGTGAAGGCCATTGCCACTGACCCCTTTCTGAAGTCACCTAGCCTCGAGAGGTGGTGTTAAAGGGGTAAGTGGCGCAGTTTCATTATCCCTTACTTGCCCATCATACCTGTGTTTTTTCTCTGTTTTTTTAAAATAAAGTCACGTTTTACTTGTTCACTGCAGAATATTTTAATCGTTACTTTTTCTTTTTATATTAAAGTTCTCCATTGTGGTGGGGGTCTTTTATTGGGTCTTAATCATCATTTTTTACCTGTAAGTGATTTCACACTTTTTTACGAGTCGTTTTACTTTGTTAGCATTCTTTATTCCAAGTCCTTTTAATGATTTTTTTCATACATTCATTAAGTTTAAGTTAATACATTCACTCATTCTTACATATTTAATTTGTAAAGTTATCTGACGGGACATCATGATTTTTTTTTAAAAAGTGTGTAATAAACATTGACAAGATGCATGATGGGTAGTTACATACATGCAATTTTTTTTATTTTTATTAATCTTATTTACTATTTAATTGGGGAGGCCGTGGCCTGGTGGGCTTTCACTGAATACACAACTTCAGGATAGTTAAGAAGCATCAGAAATGGCTAGTCACTGGATGAGCGACCGCCTCTGGCCATACAGGCTCTGGATGGACGTATTGGATTACAATAATTAAATATAGTGGTCGCTGCTTAATGTGGCCATCTCGGGACCATGCTTAAGTGGCCACATTAACCGGTGACTGATTAGGGCAACGGTAGTATGCCTAAAGATCTCTTCAAACCGGTGCTTCCATATCGCTGCGACAGCCGTTTGTTTTTCCTGCTCTGTCAGATGTGTGCCATCGAACAGTCGGGCGCTATTTGCCGTCACACCGATGACAAGCGCTCGTTGATGGCTGTTTGGTGCACGTCAGAATTTTACGTAGCCCTCAAAGAGGGATACCGTATCAAAGAGGTGCAGGAGGTCTGGCAACTACCCCTGAAGGTTCACGTACGACCGCATAACTGGGGAAACACTTTTTTTTTTAAAAATACCCGTTTTTTTTACGTGAAAACGTTCAACCACGGTAAGATCCAGGCCTCAGGATGGCCTGTTTACGCATGGACCGAGAGTGAGCGGGCAGCGTTTATCCAGGCTCTGTGGGAGCAAGAGGGCATCGAGCTTGATCCCTCTCGTATCGAAAAAAATCCCGGTTTAAGATCCATATGTAAATTATCTCTTAATAATTTGTGGGGATATCTCGGGATGCGGGTTGATATAAAACACCCACCGTTTTCATCGATAGCTACAACGAATATTATCGGCTTTTCAATAATAATGTCAGACGAGCTTCTCCTGATGTCGTACAAGACTACGCACCCGAGGACTCACGAGAAGGGCAACCCCATGATCGACTCATTTGTAATGACATACGGCCGACTCGCCTTATACGAGGCGATGAAACCACTCGGCCGTCGGCTTAAGTACGTCGATACAGACTCGCTCATTTTCTTCGAGCTGAGAGATAGGGATTTGCTCCCCAGAGGTCATTACCTCGTACAGTTGACCAACAAAATCGTCGATAAGTATGGCCCCGACGTACACATAGAAAAACTAGTAGTAGTCGGCGCAAAAAATTACTGCCTCTTTCTCTTCAACGGCGAGGGAAAGGTGAAATGCAAAAGGTTTATGTTAAGTCTTAGTGCGATGGAAATTTTACAACCTGATGTCATCGAAGAACTCGCCAGGCGTCAGGGGGGAGAGTGAGAGGAACCAAAACTTACCATTCCTATTCCACTAAATTTTGCACGTGATAAAGTAAATGCAACACTATATATTAAACCCACAGTAAAAATTTATCAAATGACAAATGAAAAATGCTTTGTTAAGGATGATGAATTAGCCATATGCTACCCTTATGGTTACACAGAACCTGAGTGAGTGTTTACCAATGCTCGTTCAAAGATTGCGATCAGTAATAAAAAAATTAAATTGCAATTATTATCAAAATTCACCCAAAAAACCATTTAAACAAAAGTAATGGATTAATTAAATTTTAAAGTAAATAGGGTCAAAAGTGTGATAAAATACAGGGAGTAAAATACATGTAGGGGGAAAAATTAAACAATTCAGCGTACTTAAATGTTGGTAAGTAAATTTTTACCGTTAAATTTGAACAACCTGTTGTAAAAAAAAATTTAAAAAAAAAGCTTTGCATTTTAACCCAGTATTACTTGTATAAATATTTATATATTAAGTTTTTTTCAACAACGTTAAACTTGAAATTTTTTTTTAAATTACTATTGTAATAAACATATCAAACAATATCCAATTTTTTTTGTAAATTATTATTAATAATATTATTAAATACATTGTTTTAATAAAAATTTAAACGTTTAAAAAAATTCAATGTAATGGTAACTAACTAACTGAAGTTAAACACTCGAATAAAAACTCGTGTAAATTAAAATAAGAATTTTAGTGTAATGACAAATTTTACTTGAAATGAACACAAATTAAAATGCAAAAATTAAAATTGAAAAAAAAGACTTTTAATAAAACAGAAAAAAAATTACAAAGACAAAAACAAAGCACAAATTAAAAAAAAAACCCAGTAAAACAGGTAAAAAAAAATTACCTGTAGAAAAGCTGTTCGATCAGCAGACTTACCTTAAAACATGCTTGGTCCAGACCAAGGAGGTATCCAGGCAATTCAAAAGGTAAAAATGTCTGGATGAAGCCCTGACACATCAGCTGGTAGGTGGGCTGGCAGACAAATGTTTAATGGGCCTGACGGCCCATTAAAAAATTTTTTTTGGAAACCATGTTGTCGAGTGTGGAACACGGAACAGAGTTCACTGTAGTCAAAAGTGCCCTCAAACACGTGAAATCCTCCGCGAAAAAGATT
Organism: Rhysida immarginata; assembly: GCA_023313115.1. Classification (NCBI taxonomy): domain Eukaryota; kingdom Metazoa; phylum Arthropoda; class Chilopoda; order Scolopendromorpha; family Scolopendridae; genus Rhysida; species Rhysida immarginata. Next base: position 3,661,344 of record JAHWFO010037430.1, read on the forward strand.
GAAGGAGTTTTTGAAGATTGAAGTCATTAAACTGGGTGAGTTCTTGTGCGTTAAAGGATAACCACCTCGGCATTCGGAACACAAACTTGGCCGTAAGCCGCTGATGCCCGGGTGGTGGTGGCATTTTCAATATAGGTGTGCACAGTAAGTTCTTAACCACGACGACACCATACGAGGAGGTATACGTTACAGCATCGATCAGAATATCGACGACTGTCAGCGAGAGAAACTTAAAAAAAAGGAAAATTTAAAAAATGCAGCGTAACAAAATGCAGAGTAACAAAAAAAAAGTAAATTAAAAAACAGTATCAAATACAAACTCACTGTTATCATTTTCGCATGAAGTATTCACCATTTCCTGCAGGTTGGTCATTGCTATTGTACGGGCTGCTGTAACTTCCGCCATTGCAATTGCAGGAATAAACTCTGGAGAGCGAAGATGCGGTGTTTTTCAGAACGTTGATGGAATGTAATATAACAAGAAAAATCACAGTGGGTATTTATTTGAACCTGAATTTTAATTACAAATAGGTGTTAATCACATTAACGTTGGTTTGGAAACTGAACTGGTCCCCAAAAACTCGCGAGCTTGTTGATGATTTAATGGAAAGAAAGTTTATGCGGTTTATGGAAAGAAACTTTAGAGACATTTTTTGCACCAAACTTTGACAGTTTATGCGGTAAAGGTTACAAAGCCAAAAAATTTAATTACAGGTGGATACAAAGAAATCACTGATGCCATTAAGACGATTAGAATGTTGTACAAGAAAACTCAGCAACCAGTGAGTGAATGGAAACAAAAAGACCCACTAGTGAGTTTGTAATTATGTATTAACTTATTTTTATTATTTATCATTAAGTTTTTATTATTTTTAATCTGTATTTTTTTTACACATGACATTTGACAAAAATTATACAGTAAAAAATTTATGAGTAGAATTTTTTGATGGATTAAAAACCCAGTCAACAAATGATTTCATGAATGGGGAAAAAAAACTGACAGTGATTTCATGAAATGAAAAACTAAACTTTAATGCAAAAAGTTGCTTTATTAAATCGAAAATAACCGTCAAAACCCATAGAGTAATAATATCAGGTAAACATTTTGTTGACTTGTAGATGAATTCAAGTTGGTAAAAAACACCCACAGATGGAATTGATGAAACATAAATTACCTCATTGTCGTTTTTTCATGAACCGAAAAAAACAACCCATGACAGCGACCGTGAAATGGAAATCTTGCCCAATTATAAAATCAACATTCATGAAATTAGAACTTGTAAAAAAATAATTGTGAAATGAACATAAGAAATAAACACTTGAACCAAATATATTGAATTATTATTATTATGATTAAAATTAAAATGGTTTTTCTTATTATTTTGTGACACCAACCAACCACGTAAAAAAAAAAAAGAACAACCATACGGGAAAACTTAACCCAATGACCAGATTTTATTTTTGCAAAAAACATGTGTGTAAACTTTTATTTTTTGTAGTATTAAATACGATTAATAAAAAAAAATTGCATGTGTGTAACCACCCATCGTTTATTACACACTTTTTTTAAAAAAAATCATGATGTCCCATCAGATAACTTTACAAATTAAATAAGTAAGAATGAATGAATGTATTAACTTAACTTAAACTTAATGAATGAATGAAAAAAAAAGTCATTAAAAGGACTTAGAATAAAGAATGCTGACAAAGTAAAACGATTTTTAAATCACAAGTAAAACAGTGTGAAATCACTTACATGTAAAAAATGATGATGAAGTCCCAATAAAAGACCGCCACCACAATGTAGAGCTTTAATATAAAAAAAACAGTATTGATTAAAACATTATGCAGTGAATGAGTAAAATTGTATGATGGGCAAGTAAGGGATGGTGAAACTGCGCCGCTTACCCCTTCAGCACCACCTCTCAGGGCTAGGTGACTTCCGAAAGGGGTCAGTGGCAGCGGGCTTCACTGCAAACCACATGGGAACTGGAAGACATCTCTGAGAAAAAGGGGCAAGGGATGCTTCACTGCAGGACACATAGAACACCTTTTGGCAGGAGAGGGGTGGTCCAGGGAGGCGAAGACAGGGTAGACCACATCCAAATTTATGGCAATCAATCATAATTCATAATCAATGCAGAAAATACCCCACCATATCATAAAGCTATTATTAACCATATGTAATTCAATTTTTAATAAGGAGAGTGGAGTTTTATATTAAAAATTACACTTGCGGGTGTGGCCAGGTGTAAAATCAATGGGACACCCCCTCCACAATCCATTCCCACTGGATACCGATATCTTCTGCTAACGTGTAATGACAATGCAAAATTGTTTCCATGACAAACTCATATGTTCTCCATTATTTATAGTTTGATTGATTGATTGTAAACAATATCAATTGCGTTGATGTTTAGCTATTGTTGACGCTTCCTTCTAATTCACGTTATGCATGACGGCCGCGTGCTTAGCCTTTATTGGATGTGGCAGTTGATTTTGGCTAGTTTCCTGCAAGCTTCATTTCACCAGTCAACCCAGCCAGCAGCAGTTGCCTCTCTTCAGCTGCAGCTTAGCCTAGCCACGGACTCTGAACTTTTACTGATGTAGCCACGTAGTGGATTTCATCCAGTTTCACTTTTCATCATTTCATCAACCCTTGAGTTAGGACTTAATTGCCTGTATGCTGTTATGTACCATTCATTATGAGATCTTTTCCTGGAACATTTATTTCTCTTCTTTGAGGCTCTGTTGTTGACTGTGTTGCATTTCTTTTAATCGGCTCGGAAGTCAATTTCCGTTTCTGTATTTAAAAATTTTTTTTTTTTATTTACATCATTTTCTTATAATTTATACACCTGTTTTCTCCTTTTCAATTCTTTTGCAGATGTGTGGAGCCTGCGACCCTAGGGAATGGATTTATACATCAAACGAACTAGGGTCCCCAGTTCCCCTTTCACTCTCCCTTTTTTAAATGAGAATGAGTTTTTCCACAACACAAAGTTTGTTGGGTGTTTCTCCTGATCGTTTTCTAATGTAAGGGGGTAGGGTGCAAATGACAACAACTGGTTGTGAACAATAACTACTAATTTATTTATGATGAATTTACAATTACGATTGATTATCCAAAGCTAGCTCTAAATTTCTAATGATTTGATTCTACACCGAATAAATGGATCTAAGAGAAATGTGAGATATGACAGCGGCTGCGTGTTACCCAATCTAACGTTCTCGCATTCGCCTCCGTTCATCTATTCTGAAAATTCTCAATAAAGTTCGACTTCTATTTCACGCTTCGAAGTTGAATAAATATTCTCTTCTATTAAAGAGGGGTTTCTCCTCAGTAAAGAAATTGAATTAATTGTTGAATGTATACCAAGTACCTCTGTCCGCCCTGACAGGTTACTCGCTCTAAATTCTCACCACTCACACTAACAACCTCAACGTCTACATCTGCCTGCTTCGACAGGTTCTTCAACTTACTCTCAACACTAACTACAGCTCGACTCCTCTCCGACTGCTCACCGACCACTTTCTCACAAACTATCTGCATCTGTCTACATGTACAGGTTGATTACTTCTGCCTAACTTTTCTGATCCAACAACTAACTGTCCTCCTAACTCGAACTGAATATCCTCAGTCACTGGAGGTGTAAAAGACACTCAATCCAATGATTGGTGGAAAGGTTTAGTTCTAAATCACGCCACCATCAATTTGCATAAATTCTAGACAATGTGCGTCAGCGTATTCTATGACTGTCTCAAAATACAATATTCAGTAAACTAAGATGTCCATCCGGTGTAATTCTAACTGTTAAACTTTCCATTCTAAAACCTTTCTAAAAACTTTCTAAAGCTTTATAAAAACTAAATAAACTGTTTAAATACTAACTGAGATTAATATTAATTAAAATAATTATACTCTAACAGGTCTCTTTATGAACTAAGACTTCTCCCCAGTTAAATTAACAACTATTAAAGAAATTGCTGAAAAAATCTTTATATTTAATTATTAAGTCTTAACTCGCGTCTTACTAAAATAAGGGTGGGGGTTTCAGAATTCCAGGGCCTCACAGATGGCAGATTGTCTTTAAGGTCCAGAATTTTATTTATTCTGGTAACTATGTTACTTTTGGAGTTGCACACATGTTGTGAACTTACATTAAACTCCTTAAAGAATTCTTCTTCCTTCTTGGATATTTATTTGCAACAGCGCTAAATGTAATCGTGTGGCATTACAATTTTTTTAGGCATGTTCTCTGCATCTGTTTACATGTTAAGGGCATGTATCTTTACTAGTCCTTCTGTTTGTTGAAGATTGGAATAATTGAGGTGGTGTACTATCCATTTATCTCATTTTCTTTTTTATTTCCGCTTAACTAATGTATGATCTTCTGTTAATCAATTCTGCCTTTATAATGGGGAAAAATTTAGACATCAGAAAACACCAGCTGGCAGATTGTACTATCCAACCTAAGGTAGCAATTTTTTAATGTTAACGTACGGGAGAAACTACAATTTTTTGTTCTGAATTAATAAATGGTGATGTTAAAAATATTAAATGTCTCACTATCTTTATTGATGTCTATCACTTTTTCACAAGTTCTTATTTTTAATTAAAATGAATTTTTAAAATAAATTTGTAATAAAATTTTTAACAGAAGTGAAAATTTAACAATTTGCAATAGCTATTGCTTTCTCAAGTTGAAAAATGCCAGGCTAAACATTTTTACGGAATTAATAAATTATGTAGCTCAGCAAAATGATGTTTAAAAAAAGTGGTATTTTTTATGCAAATTTTCATAAGAAAATCCATCTGGCACTTAAACAATTTTTTTTTAACAATTTTCATTTATTATTGAATTTTAATAAATCTTTGAAAGACGAATTGTTTCCCCTCGTACTTAAAAAAAATTCAATTAAAACCGCCGTTTCCCCCGTAGGTTAGCATTAAAAATGGCTGCTTTAGGATGGGTAGTAAAATTTGCCATCTGGTGTTTTGCTTGAGAAATGTTATACATTATTCCCCATTCTAATGAAAATTATTTCTTTAATAAAAAGAAACTACATTGTTTTTTGTTTTACTTTTGTTCGTTTTATTGTTGAGTCAGTAATTTAATTTTTTTAAAGGAAAAACATTAACTTGTAAACTTTGTTGTTATTTGTTGAATTGCAGCAACTTTAACTTTTAACATAAAATATTTAACACAATGCACTGTACTATTTTAAATGATGTTTAAAATTTTAAATCCACTGTCGATCACAAGCCAATTTCTTAAACTTTAATTTTACGTCACCTGAGGTGTGACATATTATTTCTTTAAAGGTTATTTTTTTTTAATATTCTTCTTCTGACCGAATTTGGTCTTAATTTAAAAAAAGGGGATGACAGGACGGGCGTCACAAAATCTAATCGTTTTCATGTGTTTATTTTTAAGATATTGCAAAATTTAATCAAAAAAAAAAAGCCAACAGGGTTTTTGGTAGCACAGCATTAAACCTTTGACTATATTCTGAAACTTCGCAAACCTTCTCCCGTGTTGAATCTATTTAATTCTGTGGGTATTATTCCCATTCATCTACTCTATGCCTTCAACTTGGCAATCTTTATATAAAAGGCCCTCAACAATCTTTTACTCACCTCTCTACCTTTCTCCTCATTAGCTCCCCCCCCCCTACAATTTCCGTCACTTCATCCCTTTTGTGCTTTACTAACTCAACAGCGTCTCTGCTTCCGGTCTAAAACTTTGGTCCAGCCTTTCGTTCAAAATCCATTCCAGTCCTTCAGTAGCTGTTTTTAAAAACATACTTCTGAATTACCTGCAAACTATCTCTTAATATATCTCTATATCTCTTATCTCCCTCTCCCATCCCCTATTTACAACCATTAGAACACTGCCCTACAACACCCCACCCAGAAATTCCTTCAAATCACCTCTATTAGATTTAACCCCAGGCTTAGTATATCTCCATCACCGGCAACAGAATCCCTTTCCCCTCACCCCCAGATCTCCGTTCGTCACCAAGCATCAATATTCTCAACTCCTGTCCAAAGAACTTCCTCTTGGCACCCATACCTAAGCAACTACTGCCCCTCACCATTCCCCTTCTTTCTCCAAAACGCGCATTATAAATCATCATATTCTGTATCTCTGTTCTCCATCCAGGTGCCTACCTCACTGGCCCTGGATGGACAACCTGTATTTAATAAATAAATAAAAAAATAAATAAACAATATCAAAACACGTCGAGGAAAATTATCTGAAAAATAAAAAAAAATAAATATGTGAATATTTTGGAAACTAAGATGCTGATAATGCGATGATTGAACGTTTGTTTCCAAGAATTATTAATAATAAGCATAAAATGATAATGCAGTGAGAGGACATAAATAAGGCAGCGTCTATTGAGGAGGCAGAGGAGTCACACGTTTCTCCCTTGAGCTCCCTATCAAACGTCCAGATGACCGGCAAAAATTTATGTCTAGAAAGGAAAGAGAAAGAACGAGTATTGTTCAGAGAAACTCTGCAGCTGAAACAGAAAAAGCTATATGGGCATTGGAAGCATCTGAACAACGGGAGTTTCAAATAGAGCAACAGGGTATAAGAACTTCTAAGTCAATGGCAATAAAAACTTGGGTCTAAAGTATCCAGTGACTTCCCTGGTGGTGAAGATGGGTATCATTTTTATCTGAGCACTGCCTACTTGATACTAACTGCCTGTCCACTCAGACCAAAAACTGTCAGCCAGTAGTATCATCAATAAATGTTAGAGGGTGCCACGTTTTCTCCATATACCTGCATAAAACTGTTTATATGTTTATATATATTACTTTTTCACTTTAATTTGAAAAACAAAATTAAAAATACACAATTTGAAATTTTAATACGGTTTATTAATGAAAGAAGGATTTTTTTACAATCATCTTAATACAAATTAATTTATCTAATTATAATTTTAATATTTTACTTGATAGAGGTTTATTGCATATTATTTTTCTTTCCTCATTCAAATCCGTTGACAAAAAAGATGCATTTGCTGGTAAATTTTTAAAATTCTGTTTAAAAATAACATTTTAATTTCAGAGTCATGTTTTTCCTCACCGCATCCACATCTAAACCATTGAATGTCATTTATGGATGGCATTAGCAGCCAATGATTAGCTGCTCGAACACAATATGGTTACTCTGAAAAATGTTGAATTTGGGATGGTAGGAGGATTTTTATGCAGATACATCAAAGATCAGCACTCTTGTGAACATGCAGTCATGAATTTGATGTGAACAGACTCAACATCAGGCATCAATATTTTCACTAAATTTCAAGACAGCAGTGACCTTTTTTACCAAAATGCTAAATTTGTTCCTTTAATCAGTTTAATTGATGATTATGTGCAACATTTTCTATCTTCTTTTTAAAAAACTCAAAAACTCTAAAAACTTTTGATGGAGCAGCTAGCACCATCTATAAATGACATTCAATGGTTTAGATGTGGATGCGGCGAGGAAAAACATGAGGGGGGTTCTAGAAATTAAGGCTTCGACTACTTAGGTCATTTTGCGCCTTTTACACAAGTTATATCAGTACGCAGCCCGGGACAAACACAAACATCCATGCCCATGGCGGGATTCGATCCCACAGCCGGCCTGGAAAAACATGACCGAAATTAAAAAGTTGTTTTTACACAGAATTTTAAAAATTTTTCTAACAAATTCATCTTTTCTATCAATGGATTTGAATGAGGAAAGAAAAACAATATGCAATAAACCTCTATCGAGAAAAATATTAAAATTATAATTAAATAAATTAATTTTTATTAAAATGATTGTAAAAAAAAAAAAAGATTCCTTATTAAGTACACGAAAAAGTGCTTTATGCTATCAGTATGGGGAAACGTGTCTGTCTGTCTGTAACTCTAACTCCTCCGAGGTTAAGAAAGATTTTCAATATCTGTTTTCGTCAGTCGATGAATATAGTTCATGGCACGAACCAATCTCAAATATTATCTAAATCGGCACGTGCACAAATGGTACCTCTGTTTTCCTGCCAAGCAATTTTCAATAAGAAGATATAATAAGTAATATATCAAACAAATCGTAATGATGAGATAGAAGCGAATATAAATTACTATTTTCGCCAATTTATAAATATCGTTCAGGAAATGAACCATTTGAAAATAGTTGTAATCGAAACAATGGCACATGCTCTAATGGTACCATTATGACACCCTCAAAAATTTTCAATGATAAGATATTTCATGTAATTATCAAACGACTTGGAATGATGTGTCATGAATGAATATAACGTAAAATTAATGATAGTCCCAATTGGTTTCAAGGAACCTGGTTTAGTGAAACCATCATGGTTCCTTGGAACTTGCAATGCTAAAATATGGTATGTAATATACAAAACGACTTGGAATGATGTGTCATGAATGAATATAACGTAAAATTAATGATAGTCCAAATTTGTTTCAAGGAACCTGGTTCAGTGGAACCATTATAGTTCACTGGAACTTTCAATGCTAAAATATTGCATGTAAAATATCAAACGACTTGGAATGATGTGTCATGAATGAATAAAACGTAAAATTAATGATAGTCCCAATTGGTTTCAAGGAACCTGGTTTAGTGAAACCATCATGGTTCCTTGGAACTTGCAATGCTAAAATATGGCATATAATATATCAAAGGACTTGAAATGATGTGTCATGAATGAATACAGTAAAACCCCGTTACAACTTACTTCAAGGGACCTGAAAATTTCTACATTATTCTGAGGTGTACGTTATTCTGAAACTGGGCGGGCAGAGGGGGGGCTTGTGAACAATGCATCTGTTCATAGAAAAACATAAGAATACATGAATGCATTTTATTTTATTCAATACAAATACACTATAGCATATACAATATAGTATTACATTAATTTTTAAAAAAAAATCTATAATGGCGTCTGCTTTCTTTCTATAACTTGCCAAATAGTTTCGTAAACTTTTTATAGCCTCCATTGCTACCAAAGTTGAGACGGGCGTTACCTTTGGTTCTAAATGGCCAATTTCATCTTCGTCTTCCTGATCGCTATGAATTTCATTTTGCTTTTGTCCCATCTCCAGAATTCTTCGTCAAGTGAAGGTCTCTAATCTAATTGCAGCACAAATTGGATCTCGACTGAGTAACATGCACAGATTCCAGGTTTATATATGCTACACTGACCAACCAATGAAATGTGAACTCGGCTTAATTAACCCATTGGCCCAGTGAACTTTCGCATGAGCTGCATTGACCAATGAGAACAAGACATGTGAACGATGTACGTTGTACTGAAGGGATAATTTAACCAAGGGAATGTAAAATTAGTATGTTGTTCTGAAATGTACGTTAAAGTGAGGTACGTTATTCTAAAACTTTTTAGCATTACAATATCTGCGTTTGGGATGAAGATTTGAAATTTGTATGTTATTCTGAAATGTACGTTAATGTGAGGTACGTTGTAACGGGATGTTACTGTATAACGTAAAATTAATGATAGTCCAAATTGGTTTCAAGGAACCTGGTTTAGTGGAACCATCATGGTTCCTTGGAACTTGCAATGCTAAAATATTGCATATAATATATCAAAAGACTTGGAATGATGTGTAATGAATGAATATAACATAAAATTAATGATAGTTGAAACTGGTTTCAAGGAACCTGGTTTAGTGGAACCATAATGGTTCATTGGAATTTCACTGCTAAAAAATGGCATGTTATATATTAAACGACTTGAAATGATGGGTCATGAATGAATATAACGTAAAATAAATGATAGTTGCAATTGCTTCAAAGGAACGTTGAACGGATATCTTCATATATAAAAATTCAGGCTCAGGGTGAGTCTGTAAATGTTCTAAAAACTTTTGAACCACTTATTCGATTCAGCTCATATATGCAACATATGTTCATTAGGTCCAGAGTAAGGTTTACATGTCCCCAAAGTGAGGAGGGGGGGGGGTAAAAATCATATATCTTGGTTTATGCTTGTTTGTTTACTCAAGAGATGGCGCCAAAGTTTGTTTATCTTTTCCTTGAAACCGAAACTGGACTAACTGCGCAGAAGCAGGACAGCAAAAAAACTTTCGTTTTTCTCCGGATGTATAGTATTGTTTGCACATTTCAAGATAGGAAATGCAAGTTTTTTGCTGTCCTGCTTCTGCCAACACCTCCTAAAGAGAAAGCCTCTACACGGAAACATCATATATTGTTACATCATCTAAGTAGTGCATTGTTATTCGTATTTCTACCGATAATAAGCTCTGAATTTTATACTACTATGATGATATAACAATGTAGGACGGTTTCCGTGCAGAGGCTTTCTCTTTAGAAGGTGTTGCTTCTGCGCAGTTACTCCATTTTAGGTTTCAATGGAAAGGTCTATATAAAAATTCAGGGTGCGTCTGTAAATGTTCTCAAAACTTTTGAACCACTTATCCTTTTGAGCTCATACTTGCACTAAATGTTCGTTAGGTTCAAGGTAGGGTTTACATGTGCCGAGTGTCAGGTTGGCCCAAAGAGGAAAGGGTAAAAATAATATTTTGCTTGATCTCTCTGTCTGACATGAGCCTACGATATGCGCGGACCAACAATGGGTGAGGTCGAAAATGCTAACACCGAGTTGAGTTATGGCGAATTCGGCTGGCTGCTCTGGCGTGCTCCGGATGCGCTCCGGAGCGCTCTGGAGCCCTAATAATTGTTCGGCTGGTTGCTCCTGCTCTCACAGAGCGGCTCCCACAGCGTTCGGCTGGTATTGTTCCTTGCACCAAGGAGCATTCCTTCGCGCTCTTCCAAAATCGGTGGAGCATTGTTGCTCTCTGCTCGTCTGCTTGCGTCGCCTGTAAAATCAAAATGGCTACCTTAGAGACTGAAATAAACGAAATTTTTTACAATTACTGGATAGCTCTTCATCTGACAGTTCTTCCGATGAAGAAGACAAAGTTTTGGCTTTATTAATGGCAAAACATTCGGAACGGTCGAAAAAAATTCCAAAAATTGAGAATTTTGTTAATTTTGCTGATACATATATGGATGATAATATAAGTGGTCTATCTTTGTGTTATAATTAGACCTCGCACTCTGTGCATTATTATGAATATTCGACATAATAAATACATGAATATCCTTGGAATAAGAGCTATAAAAATACAAATATACTTTCCCTATCCAAATATATAGTATATATCATTTTTTTCAACATTTCATTTTATCCATGATTTATTACACTGCATTCGTTAAAAATTTGCACTCTGTGAATAAAAATAAATATTTCAACTGATTTGTTAATGGTAATTGAATAATTATAATAAATAATTATGTAGATATTTTCCTTTATAAATTAATAGAAAACATAAAATAAAATTAATTAAAATAAATTTAACCCAAATTACATATATATTGAGGTATTTCTCCTGAATTTCTTCAACTCCATCAGGACCTTAAGCTCAACCATCTCATATAATATTGGCCTTTATATGGTTTTTATTTTATTTAAATTAATTTTATTTTATATTATCTTTTCTATTAATTAATACAGGAAAAATATCCACATTACTATTTATTATAATATATTCTTTTTACTTAAACTATTTAATTTAATAATTAATTTATATTGCTGTCTTGAATAAAAATAGTGTTGCTAGCAGAGTGCGTTGCCTCTAGACGTGTTTGGAGCGCTGCTAAAACAATGTTCGTCTGCTCCAAGCTTTGTTGCTGCTCTCGGCCAGATTGATCACGTGACTTCAGCAATCCCTTTGCACTCTGGGAGCAGTCAGCCGAATTCGCCATTAGTGAAGAAAGCCATTGTTCCTACGATAGTCAACAATACGTTAACAATCGAGCAATAATCATTGCTTCAACAACACAACGCGGTATTTGTATTTTTGCCTCGCACAATGTATGCCATCTCCTACAATGCAGAGTAAAATTTCTGCAACAATAGGCTATAAAAAATTACTTTGGTTATGGCATGGTCTATAGATATTCATGGTCATCGAGCTTCGGCCATTTTCTATTGTTTCGAGAAGCTATGGAAAACGGATCGCGCCAGGTGCCGCATAGATTGCACTATTCCCGACCGCAACCTGCGATAGAGATTTTCATTGAAACTGAATACGAGAGTAAAGTTTCTGTCTGCCGATAGGGTGGCGCTGCAGGCGCAGTTGGGCAGATTGTACATGCAGCGCCACTTTTCAATAGCGCTACTTTTCACCAGTAGCTAGAAACTTTAGCTTCATTTTAACAATGGAGCTCGATGACCATGACTATCTATAGACCGTGGTTATGGTCATGGATGAAGAAATACAGGATGGGAAACTCATTGCTTAAAGCTTTTTTTTTTCCAGCCATTTGCATGGGGATTACTCTGTCTAGGAGACGACTTTACTTTTCCTTATTGGCCTCGATGGCTTAGTGGTTGCGTGATCTCCTCTGATCAACACCACCTAGACCAAATTTAGGGCTTATCATTGGTAGAAATAGGATTAACAATGGTCGACTAATGATGATGTAACAGTGTATGACGTTTCCGTTATCAGGCCTTCTGTCTAGGTGGTGTTGCTCTGATACCCGTAGATGTGGCTTCGTTCCTGGCCGAGGACGACGAGGATTTTTGCAGGGGGAAAATACTATTATATAAAAGAAACAGCGAAAAATGTATACACTCACTCATTCATTCATTCATTCATTACGAAATATCCAGAACTATTAAGCCTACAAACTTGAAATACGGCAGGTATATTTCTCTCGGCTTCTAGGTGATAGAGGGATAAAATCTAAGCAACATTTACCTCTTTCATTTTTTACTCTGGGGCATTGTTTTTCAGATAAAAAATGGTGAAATCCTACCTGCAGGAAACAGTTGTTTGGAATCTGCGGAGACACTTAAAGACATTGGTATACGAGACAACAGTGAGATCCGATGAAGAGCTGGTAGCCGAAATCGCCATAGCTGCGGACCAGATTCGCGAAGAACCAGGAACTTTTTAACTTTTTACGTCAGTCCATGCGGCGACGTTATGAAGCATGCATTCATGCCAGAAGGAGTGAATTAGAACACTTATTATTGATGAAAATAGGAAAAAAAATTCCACAGCCTGGGCTCTAACCAGGAACCTTCTGCTCATCGTGCAGACGCGCCACTGTGGACATGGAAGCATTAACGCTATCTACACTATATGATCAAAAATATCCGGACACCCCTCACAGATCATCGATTGGCCCAATGTCACATGATAATGACTTGCACATCATTTAAATAGCTTCCCACACCTTCAGACACAACTGTGCTTGGACATTGGCAAGAATGGGTCGTTCGGAAGAGCTCAATTAGTTCCAACGTGGAACCATCGTTGGATGTCACCTATGCGGCAAGTCCGTGCGTGACATTTCCAGCCTTCTTCAGATACCCAAGTCGGCGATGTCATTATGAAATGGAAGACCCGGGGATCAACAACAGTTCAACAACGAACTGGTAGACCCAAGAAACTAACGGACAGAGACCGTCGAGTGCTTCGTCGTGTCACCCGCAGCAATCGGAAGTCCTCGGCGGAAAAAATTGCCACAGAGTTTCGAAACGCCTCTGCAAATGATGTCAGTACCATGACAATTCGTCGGGAACTGCACACGATGGGATTCCATGGCCGTGCTGCTGCCCACAAGCCCCACATCAGCAGGGTCAACGCCAAGCGACGTCTGGAGCGGTGCAAAGCCCACAGAAACTGGACAATGGACCAATGGAAACGTGTAATGTGGACAGACGAATCTCGCTACACACTCTGGCAATCCGATGGACGAGTTTGGGTTTGGCGCATACCTGGAGAACGCTTCTTACCTGAGTGCACAGAGCCCACAGTCAAGTTTGGAGGAGGAGGTGTCATGGTGTGGGGCTCATTTTCATGGTACGGACTGGGCCAGCTCGTTCCTGTGCAAGGAATCATGAACTCCGACCGTTATCTGAATGTTTTGGACAGCTGTGCACTTCCAACATTGTGGCAATTTTTCAGAAACGGGCCATTTCTCTACAAACACGACAATGCTCCATGCCACAAAGCGAGGCGTGTACAGCAGTGGTTTGCGGACACAGGGGTCGAAGAAATGGGTTGGCCGGCAGAAAGTCCCGACCTCAATCCTATAGAGAGTCTATGGGATGAATTGGAAAGACGCTTGCGGGCCAGATCACATCGGCCAACTTCTGTACCTGAACTGATTCTCGCTCTTCGGGAGGAATGGAGGAACATTCCGGAAAGTACCTACCAACATTTGGTGGAATTCATTAGTTATAAAAATACCCCCACCCCTTGTGAGGGGGGGGGGCTGGGTGAGGGGATAAATTTGAAATCTTAAATAGGAACCCCTATTTTTAATGATATATTCAGATTGTACACAATATTCGAGAAATGTTTTATTCTTGGTGTTTTTTCAATTGATCCAACCGTTTACGAGATAGAGGCCCTGAAAGTGTGGAACTTTTAACATTTTGAACCCAATTTTATCGATGAAGACAAAGAGATAGAGAGTGGGTCTTACAGACATTCCTATTCTACTTTTTGATGGTCTTTAAAAATCCGAAGTCAGAATTTCAAACATTCAAAATTTTTAGTTCACAAGCAAAGTCTTGGGGGCAGCACTCCTATGGAGGCAGAGTCTGTGAGTATATATTGAAAAATATTGTATTTTTGAAATTCTGACTTCGGATTCTTAAAGACATGAAAATTTAGAATAGGAATGTTTGTAAGACACTCTCTATCTCTTTGACTTCATCGATTAAATTGGGTTCAAAACTTTAAAAGTTCTACACTTTCAGGGCCTCAATCTCCTAAACGGTTGGATCAATTGAAAAAAAGACCAAGAATAAAACATTTCTTGAAAACTGTGTACAATCTGAATATAACATTAAAAATAGGGGTTACTATTTAAGATTTCATAGTACCCCCCCCCCAACTAATTCCCCCACGAAATAACAAACTATTGCTTATGGACATTTTTTCGTACAATGCTTAATTTCCGAGATACCTGCCATGTTAGCAGACGTTTTGACACCCTGTATATCAAACAACTTGGAATGACGTGTCATGAATGAATATAAATTAAAATTATTGATAGTCTAAATTGGTTCAAAAGCACCTGGGATTTAGTGGAACCATTGTGGCATGTAATATATCAAGACACTTCGAATGATGCGTCATAAATTTATATAACGTATTGATAATCCAAATTGGTTCAATGCTACGTGGTTTAATGGTATCATTACGGTACATTGGAAGTTTCAATGCTAAGATATGACATGTTATATATCAAACAACTTGGAATGATCTGTCATTAATGAATATAACGTAAAATTAATGATAGTTGAAATTGTCTTAACGGCACCTAGTTTAGTGGAACCATTACGGTTAATTGGAGCATTCAATGCTAAAATATTGCGTGTAATATAACAAACACCTTGGAATGTTGTGTTATAAATTAATATAACGCAAAATTCTTGATAGTTAAAATTGGTTCAAAGGCACCTGGTGCATGTAATACAGGGCGGGGCAATGTAACTTCCTTTTTTGAAATTTGCGCAATTCAGGCTGTAGCGGCTGCAGCGGGACAGGAGTGGTCTCATTCCACAGGCGTAGTTCTAAAGTTTTGTTCTCTTCCAGTTCAGTCACCATGATGCTCGGAACAGCGAACTGCGAGCGTTTGCTGTCAAGGCCTGTTTTTCGAACGGTTCATCTGCGATGGTAACCCAGCGCGCGTTTCGACGGTGGTTCAGTACACCCCGTTGGGCCGTGTTCCGGACCAAAAATCAGTTGTTACATGGGTCACTACGTTCAGACAAACATCGATTACGACAAGCCGAAGATCTGGATTCCCTCGGCCAATCAGATCACGTGTGAACATTGAGGCAGAGAGAGCTTCAATCTTGCGATCCCCACGGCATTCTGCGCGCAAACATGCGTTTGCTCTTGACTTTCCGATCGTTCAATGAGGCGAATTCTTCACGATGATCTTCATTACCATCATTACAAGCTGGCGATTATGCAGGAACTCTCCGAATGCGACTTCAATTTCCAGAGTAAATCATGTGAGGTACTTCTCAAAAACATTCCTGAGGACACAATTGTTTATTTCCGTGATGAAGCCCATTTTAACTTAAGTGGATGAGTCAACAAACAGAACATGCGCTACTGGACCGACAACAACCCCCGAGAATTGCATCAAATGCCTTTGCATTCATCTAAAGTCACAGTGGTAATTTTGGTTTATTAATCCTAAATGTTTTTCATGTGCTCATTTTGGCTGTGTATTGACTTTCAGATGAATCAAACTTTATGCGAATTTGAGCTCGAGCAACGAAAAAAACTTTCAATTTAAATAGAAAAATTTCATGTTGAAAATTCAAAAAGATTTATTTTAAAAAGCTCCCAATGCATAGCGTCTCCAAACACGGCCCTTTAGTAGAACCTAACACATGTATTTTTTCTATATACATTCTGAGCTTTTTACATGTGTTCTTTTTCTGAATATTCAGACACAGAAATTGCAACATTTCATAAAAACAGCCCAAGCAACGCCGGGTAAACAGCTTCAAAGGTACGTGGTCCATTAGAAATTTCAATGTTAACACAGAGCAGTTGAAAAGTATGGTTTCGCGAATGGTTTAGTTTAACCTTTCCGTTCTTGGTTATGTCATTCTTTTATGGTTTATTTCATTAAGAAACCACATTAAAACTTCAAATTGTATTTTAATTTTGTATTTCAAATTAAATCTAATAATAATAGTGTTACCCCCACAATAATAAATAGTGTTACCCTCGGCTTCTGCGTTAGGTGTCGGGGTGGAGGAAGCTAGGGTTTGGGACCAAAATAAAATGGAAAAAGTCAGACTGAAACTGCGGTATTTGGTTCAATGACGTTCAATTTATTCATAATTAAGATCATTTAATGTTTAATTCAATTACACTATTTTCTAAATTTTGCATACGCTAGCTAAATACAGGGCCCCAACTCTAATCTTATAATTCCTCAACTTAATGCTACGTAACCATCTACATCAAAAGCATTGTTTCTGCATGCAATTACTGGCACTCCTGGCTGTGATATAAGATCACCCTTGCAGGTCGGAAAATGCAACTAACAAAATGAGAGTGTTAACGTATTGGCTCCGCTGGGGTGATAGCCACGAACACTTACGTACTCCCGAATCAAATATTCCAAAACTATCACGCTCTTAAGCGCATGGCACCTCCTTTCATTGACGTGAAGGGGGGAGCTGCTGGAACCCCTCTTGGGTAGTACAGTGCCCCCTATCACGCCAGCCACTGGCGAGCCAGAGTGCTGGTCATATGCATAGGCGTATTCACTTCGCCTGTATGGATACCCTAACCTGATCACTCTACAACACGTTTCTCATTGTAGGAAAATCCTTCTACATTACTGCATGGTTATGTCTTTCACGGCAGGGTGCTTACTAGACTTAAAACCTTTAACTAGATCAGTAATCATAAAACAGTTACAAAGACTCTTCTTTAAAATAAAAATAGTCTATTGGGAGCAGCGCTAAAATTCATCGTGTAGGAACAGAGCTGTAAAACAGTTTTTTTCTTCGTTAATGCCAAGGGTGGGAGGATGAATGGCACTATCGGACTCTGCGAGGAGTATATTGTTCGAAGGATCGCTTTTGTGGTGTGTTTTCTGTTCTCCGCACTGTGAAATATAATAAAGAGTCACTCACCAATTGTTGCCTATTTGTTTCTCGGTTACCGTCACTGTATCACTGTCCGTCTCATATTCACGCCCAGGTTCCCACGTCCACTTGTAGCCGCATCGTACATGGTTGACGGCTCTCTTACAGCCTCCGGGGAATCACGCATTGACCGTCATTCGAATTTGTAGTCTGATTCGATCATATACACGTCTAGCTGCATTGACTATTCACTGTCGCTCATCATCGAACCAATTAACAGTTAATAGAACAACATTAATTAATTAATAAAATATAAATAAACATTGACTCAATTTACAAGGCCTCATTTCGAATGCGAGGCATCCAACAACTCATCGACAAAGGTACGTCCTTACCGCTCAGATTTTTTTAACCAAAAAATAAAAACGAATAAATTTTAAAAAAACATACACAAAGTCACGCATCCTAATTTCCATGAAAGCGTTCACAACAATCCTCTGCCGGTGGCTGAGAAATCTTCTCAGAAAAACTCGCAACAATTGCATCTCAACAGAGGACTGGCTACGATCGCTCACGAAAACACAACAATTTCACTTTTAAACAACGACACGAAACACAACACACTTGTATTCTTTATAACAGAAAAACACCTACAATAAATAAATATCATTTATTAAGACGACAATTAAAAGCTACATAATTCCCTAAACACGGTCGCTAACTTTCACAAACTCACCCCCCCCCTATACTCTCATCGGACATACGTGACGAACCTTTAACTGGGACGTCACATACGCCAGATGAAAGGCCTCGAACATAATCTATCCAGAATATGTTCGAGAACGTATCAAAACAGTCAAAAAATGAAAACAACTTGATAACACATCGTTAAAACCATTAACCAGAAATTTAACCATAATCATTTACTACAAAACAACAACAAGACGCAAATTCCGTACACCTTTCATTCGCTCATATCTCTTAACTTCACTCCCAAACAACGATAATCGATCAACTAACATTAGTAACACATCAACACAAACACAAACACCATATATCCCTACACCCATTCTGCAAATACTCACACCCCATATTCAATCTCATCTCAGTTTCTTTACACATACAAGCATAGTTCCCTAAACCCATTACTCACAACTCATAACACAACCAACTACACATAGGACAACACACCACACCAACCAATGTATAATTCATAACACTTATAACTTCTCCAAAAACATTTCACTCTAAATCGCCATATCCAATTCATCTCATCATAACCACCCAAAAAAAAAAACGCTGTCTTGCGAAGTGATTAAACTCCCACCATGTATCCTGCCGTCCCACACACATATCGCACCCGTCCAACGGACCCTAATCATACCGATCCATTTGTCCGAACTTATCATTCACCCTTATTACAATACAAATTTTTCAATGCTCCACATTCTTATGATAACATCATAAAATTCGTCATTAATCATATATCAACAACTTTTTCCGATTATCAATTCAGCCATTAACCATGTACCCTTTTACTCACCAAACACCCATAATTCCACTACTTCAGACTTTCTCATACCCAGTCGTATATTCAATAGCTCAATCTTACATTTCACCTAATTATACTTCTACTTAACACTCCTAAATTTTATTGCTCGCATCTTCAGTTCCCTCCTCGTCCTCCGGTTTGTCGACTGACAATTCCATTACCCTAGTAGGGAGGACATTATTCGTGCACCTGTCTCCTCTCATAACAGTACTCTCTTCTGCTTCTACCGCCAGATCCTCCCAAGAGTTGACTTTCGATTGGTCTAACGCACCCAAAATGTCTTCATCCATCAAGTCTTCATGTTGTCTTTTATCATCAATCATTCTCTCATTGGACATGCTGGTCACATCAGGTTCTACATAACTGCGAACCTCTTCATGATATGCACCCAACAAGCGAAATGACACGTTCGTGTTCAGTGCGAAATGTTCACTCGGGAATGCCGACCCCATTACACACGGTTTTTCAAACGCGCAACCATTCATAGGCGCCTCCCCGGGATATGTGTCCTGAATATCCTCTTCAGCCCAAAAATCCTGATGCATCCCTTCCATAGCCATTTCAGACTGAACCACCTGCCAACCCTCGCTTGCAAGCTGGGCATAACATGGACCCACCCCTTGCATGCCTTCGCCACTACAGTCTCTCATCATGGGTTGAGCACAACCAATATCTCCCCTTTTAATCTCACACCTTTGTCCATAATTCCGTGTTTGCCAGGGCCTCCGTACCTGTTCTGCCCTTACCCATTTTGTATCACCAAACCTCATGCCCTCTAATTTCACCCATCCCGTTTCATCATCCGATACCACTTTAAATGGCCCCTTCCATCTCATACCGTTGACCCCCTTTCCAATTACACGAAGCATCACCCATTTGGAGTCAGACGTGGTCGACCCTGCGAAGTCTGCCCCCCCTCTATTTGGAAGGTTAGACAGGTTGTCACCTACTCCAACCCCACCCACGTTCACCTCTCGTTCATGTACCCCTGTCTGAATCATATGGGACACTAATCCGATAAGCCTCTCGATCAGAGCCTCCATACGAACGAAGCGCTCCATACACCCTGCGTGAACCCTCATGTCCTCACCCTGAACGTCCATGCCCTATCACAGATACCACCTTAATTACAACCCCACACCAGTCTGTGTACTCCTCTATTGTTTCGACCTACACAAAACAGCTCTTTTCTCCTAGCATAATTACAGCCTCACTATTTATAAGTCTTATATATAGTTATAAACAACTATTCATAACCCACAATTATCCTCATATACAACTTTTATAGCCACAATACCAACCATATACCTCACATTTCAAAATAACCACAAAATACCACAATATCAGGTTGACCTCCATAATCCGGAAAATCCGCATTTTTGGTCCCTGTTCGGGCCCTAGTGTAGCGTCCCGCCACCCCCACAATAATAAATAGTGTTACCCTCAGCTTTCGCGTTAGGTGTCGGGGTGGAGGAAGCTAGGTTTCGATACCGAAATAAAATGGAAAAAGTCAGACTGAAATTGCGGTATTTGGTTCAATGGCGTTCAATTTATTCATAATTAAGAGCATTTAATGTCTAATTCAATTACACTATTTTCTAAATTCTGCATACGCTAGCTAAATACAGGGCCCCAACTCTAATCTTATAATTCCTCAACTTAATGCTACGTAACCATCTACATCAAAAGCATTGTTTCTGCATGCAATTACTGGCACTCCTGGCTGTGATATAAGATCACCCTTGCAGGTCGGAAAATGCAACTAACAAAATGAGAGTGTTAACGTATTGGCTCCGCTGGGGTGATAGCCACGAACACTTACGTACTCCCGAATCAAATATTCCAAAACTATCACGCTCTTAAGCGCATGGCGCCTCCTTTCATTGACGTGAAGGGGGGAGCTGCTGGAACCCCTCTTGGGTAGTATAGTGCTCCCTACCACGCCAGCCACTGGCGAGCCAGAGTGCTGGTCATATGCGTAGGCATATTCACTTCGCCTGTATGGATACCCTAACCTGATCACTCTATAACACGTTCCTCATTGTAGGAAAATCCTTCTACATTACTGCATGGTTATGTCTTTCATGGCAAGGTGCTTACTAGACTTAAAACCTTTAACTAGATCAGTAATCATAAAACAGTTACAAAGACTCTTCTTTAAAATAAAAATAGTCTATTGGGAGCAGCGCTAAAATTCATCGTGTAGGAACAGAGCTGTAAAACAGTTTTTTCTTCGTTAAAGCCAAGGGTGTGAGGATGAATTGCACCATTAGGCTCTGCGAGGAGTATATTGTTCAAAGGATCGCTTTTGTGGTGTGTTTTCTGTTCTCCGCACTGTGAAATATAATAAAGAGTCACTCACCAATTGTTCCCTATTTGTTTCTCGGTTACCATCACTGTATCACTGTCCGTCTCGTATTCACGCCCAGGTTCCCACGTCCACTTGAATTTTTTTAATAAACATGCTTTGAAAATCAGTAAATTGCTTACATATTAATTAGAAATGATACAGTAATAAATTCAAATCGTGAAAATGTCCAGAGTGGTCAATATCATATGTGGGGAAGATCAGTAAATGAGTGATTTGCGATACCAATGAAGCACCGATACTTCCGCTATCGAGTACTCAATGAGAAAGTATCGATAATATCGAGTAAACATGAGTATATATATCGAGTAAAAATGGTAAAATGCATTTTTGAGGGAGCACGAGGAGGGGAGCATCACTCATTACTATTATGCAGTGTGACCAGGTTCTAAAACTCGAAAATACCAGGGCACAAGGCCCCCTATTACTACAAATTTCTATGTTAAATGTCCCAAAATACTACCTTATTACTATGGTCAGGGTATGTAAACAGTGCAATTATATTTTGCTACATAAGTGCTATACAATGCAAGACAAGAAGTTAATGTTAAACGAGTTGACCGTGAGAGTGAGGGCAGGTATACTTCAGCACCACCTACCAACACAAAGCAACAAATATGATACAGGATCACCCTTTTTGTAAATAGGGGTAACTCTGGCTATCATTAACAGTTCCTGGAAAGTACCTGTTAACAACGTTTGGTTAAAAGTAACTACCAACGGGTAAGATAGCGTATCACGGAGAGGTATAATTACTTCAGAAGCAAACCCAAGGAGGTCTAAAATCGATGATGATTTAAGATTATATATAATGTTACTGACCTCTTCCACCGTAGTTGGGGCTGCAAAAAAACTTGGAGTAGAGCTCTGAGATGAGGTGTAATAATCGCCACTAATAAAGCAGGGCAAAGGTGGGTTACATGGAAGTAAAACTTGCAAAAAGTCTGTTAAAGACGAATTGGTTATTTCAGTTGAAGGACCAAATGGAGATATTTGATGGCATGAGGCAGAGGACAAATTATTCAATTAAAATGATTACCTTCAACTATGGATCTTACTTCGGTGAACACACAAAAAAACCAAATGCTTTTCCACAAACAAGATTTATTGACCATAAATGTACATTTGGAGGGTTCAGAGGTAAAGTGAACCAAGTCCATATTTTGCCCATTTTGAACTAGCATTGCCATGGTAGAATAGAAATGTTATATTTTTGGTATAATAGTGAATGAAGTTAAATTTTTAACCAAGAGATACCAGCAAGAACAATTAAAAGTCAATGTTAATTAAATGGCAACTAATCAACTTTGAAATCTGTTTTCTCAGAAATGAATCTCATGGACTTAGTTCACTTTTACTCTGAACCCTCCATTTCGAACTCCATGAGTTCATTTTTCAACATGACTAAAGATACATCGACAATCGAACATCGAACAGTGCAGGGGAAATGAAACGACCGGTCTGAAAGCAACGCTTTCACTGCCGTACTCGTCCAGGAAGTAATCAGGGGAAGTACGCTAAACTAGGCAAAAAGCCAGATGAAACCTAGTTAAGTCATCCAGAGGATAAAATGGAGTCCTTTCCTATCAGGATGACAGAGTTGATTGTTGATTGACGAGGGATGCGAGGAGCTAGGAGATCCAGTATTCGGGAAAGATGGCCTTTTGGATGTCACAAAATTGATGTTCAGGATGTGACAAGGCCTGCGATGCCTGAGGAAACTTCTAAAGGTGAGTGGATACTCCAGAATATATGCAACCAGAGGATTGGGATGTCCTTAATCTTCGGAAGCAACTTCTTCTAAAGATACCTTAACAACTACGGCTATATACAAAGTCAAGTCACATTATTATGACCACCAGCTAATATCCCGAATAACCCCTTTAGTGGCACAGACAGCAACTAGATGGTGTGGGAGTGAAACAAAAAGATTCTGGAAGGTTTCTACTGGTAGCTGACAAATCTGGGGAATAGGGAGGGTGATAAAGCTCCGCAATTCTATTACTGGCTAAGAACTCCTTGCCAAGCACTGCCGTGTACAGTCTAGCATTATCATGCAGGAAGAACCAACTCCCTTTTGCAAGAAATTGTGGCCGTATCGATGGATTCTCCTAATCAGATGCTGCAAAATCCCCCTGTAGTACTCCTTGTTGACTGTTTGTCCAGGTGGAACAAACTCCTTATGGATAATGCCAGTGCTGTCAAAGAAAGTGATGAGCATTACTTTTGTTCTTGACTTTTCAAACCAGAATTTCTTTTTTTGCGGGGATGTTGGGAACCACCATTCCATGGTCTCGAAAACCATAAAGCATCTGATAGCTCCTGAAGGGTACGCGGTGGTTGTTCCATAGCACTGACATGACGATCTAAGTGATCCCAAAGGTTCTCGATTGGGTTGAGGTCTGGGGAATTAGAGAGCCAGGGTCGTGTTCCTCAAACCACCCCCGAACAATTGCAGCCATATAACATATCGCATTGTCTTGCTGGAACGTGCCACCCCCCTCTGGGTAGACAGTTGCTATGAATTGGTGTACTTGAACTGTAATTATGGATAAATAACCGAATCAGGTATCAGTGGGCCCAGACAATGCCATGAGAACACTCCCCACACTATGATGCTGCTGCCACCAGCCTGGATTCTTCCAACAGTGGTTGCAGGATGCTTGTTCTTGGAGGTTTCTCGTCTCACTCGGCAACGGCAGTCACATCTGCGGAGCAGAAATTGTGACTCATTGGAGAAGGCAACCTTTTTCCAGCCAGAAGTGTTCCAGTTTCTTTTCTGTTGGGCAAACTGAAACCGTTTTTGGCAATGAACCTTCGTCAGCATGGGTGCGTTGACCATCCATCTGCTGTGGAGGCCCATACATAGCAGGGTCCTCTGTAATGTGCTTTTTTAGACATGTCTGGTAGCACCCTCGTTGGTTTGAACAGTAAGTTGGCCCACTGTAACTCTTCGGTTGGCCTTCACACACCTTCGCAGCAGACATTCACCTTCTCTCATCAATGGCACCTAGTGCCTCACAGTTTCCATGCCGTTTATTCTGAATGGTCAGGGAATTTTTTTGTTACTGGGAACAATCAGGGAATCATAAAATCGAAAATTTTGAACAATGTCAATAATATTTTTTCATGATAGCCTTTTCTTGTCTGCTGATGATCAGGAAAAATCAAGGGAAATTCAGGTAATTTTACGAACTCTTTTTGCTAGGCACCCTATTATTCCTAAACTTTTTTATAATTTTAACTTCATATGTGTTATCCTATTGCATTTTTCTCGCCGCCCTCTTATTACTTCCTATTTGTCCTCCGTCCTGTCCTATCCCAACAGGTCTTCTAATTAATCTCATTTGTTCTTTTCAGCCAATACCGCATTACCATTCCCTTTTTAAACTATATATAAACCCGTCCATTAGTACTTCTTTCATAGGTAGAGGAGACAGGACTGGGAACAAGGACCAATTAGGCTGGTGTGCAGATCGCCTCTATCGTGGATGTATGTCAACCGCTCTTTTTGGACTTCTGGTTGTGATTTTGAAGTGTAAAGTGCTGATCCTGGTTACTATTGAGAGTGCATCGGTGGAATCGAAGTGCAAGATAGGACTTTTTAAGTCTTTTAAACTGTGTTGTTCTGAGTAGGTGCGTCCTTCTAAGGACGGCAAAACCCCGCACCACACCTGCTTCATGATGACATCTGGCACTGCGTCAAAATCTTCTTCTTCTTCACGTACTGTTAAGTATGCTGATGGTAAAGTGTTACTTTGTGGACTGGCCTACAAAGATGAATGTAAGGATCCGAGATTTCTAGCATTTGATATTATTATTAACGAACAACTGTAGGCATTACGGGGTTGTGCATAACCTTTTGCTAGGGGGCTGCGACTTAAACCGCAGCGTGGTAGCACACTCTTATGACGCTTCGGCAGAGAGTAGTTCATTGTGCGTCTATTGGTATCAAACAAATATGGCTAGTTTAATAAATGACAGTGAAGAGCAGCGTTTCATGGATAGAGTTCGTGCAAATGCATATCGAGAGGCAATGGAAGCAGGTGATTCTTTTATTAATCGCAAATGGGTTGCGAACAAGTTAAACTGATCGGATAGATGGGTGACGGACAATTGGAAGAAAGGTTATGATAACTGCCATGCCGAATTTGCTGAGGGTAGGCCCGAGAAATTATCACAGGAAAGCAAAAACATCATTGCTAATAACAGTGGCAAAAGACGTCGCAGCTGTGTCAACGTTGCACAAGAAATTAAAGCCAAGCGTGGAAAAACAATTTCTCGTTCAACGGTTCAAAGACATCGTCAGCGTGCAAACATCAAGCAATTCCATGTTATTCCGAAACCGATGAAGACCGCATTAAACATCGAAGACTGGCTCTGGTTTTGCGACTACCTGCGGGATTGGGTGGAAGACGACTTCATGCACCTTGCCCCGAGCGACGAGTTCTTTGTGTGGACTATGAGACGTCCGAATTACCAAAATGATAGGGTCTGGAGCTTATCAATTACAGATATTTCTGACTATGAACACTATCAAGAGCTGTCCAAGAAGCCTGACTGCATTGGCATCTTCGTGTGTTTCACCGCCAAGCGAATGATGTGGAGATTCAAGGAGCAGGGTGAGTCATGGAATGGTGATTATTTTCGGAATTTGCTAAAAAATGATGTTTTTCCGTTTCTTCAAGATCCAAACAACACTATCGACCCGCATGAAGGTTGTTTTTTGCACGATAAGGCACCTTGCTTTAAGGCTAATGCAACACAGCAAATCTTAAGAGAAAGTGCTATCGATTTCTTCTCATCAAACGAATGGCCCGGTGCATCCCCTGACCTAAACGTTGCTGAACATTTTGGAGCCGTGTTAAAAGACGCACTGGAATCTTTAATGATTCAAGAACGTGGTGAAAATCGGTATTCTCGAGACCTTCTAATGGGACACCTGACATCTGTGCTGAAGGACATGGAGTACGATACTGCTCTGTTTGAGACACTCCTCCGCTCCTACCCGAAACGGATGCCTGCTGTTCGAGAAGCAGGTGGTGGCCACACTAAATATTGATGTGATAAAAGCAGAAATAAACGTACTTTTTGATTATCAACCGCAGAACATTCCTCTTAGTTTTGTTTATTTTCCAGACCCCTAGCAAGAGGTTATGCACAACCCTGTACATACTGAACTGAACAATAGGGAAGCCAATCAAGGAAATTCTAGACGAAATTAAAAATCACGTGGCTCTGGATAAAATTACTGCCCACACGGGTCGTTCAGACACCATTAAGGTCAAATGTCATGACAAAGGAACGCACAAATCTCTAGTGTCTGGAATCAAAAAGAATGATGTTCTTAAAATCCAACACCACCAATTAAAGTCTGAAAAGCTACTGAAATACGTTGTTCGTAACGTTGACAAAACATACGACCTCGAACGACGAGTTCTTTGTGTGGGCTATGAGATGTCCGAATTACCAAAACGATAGGGTCTGGAGCTTATCGATTACAGATATTTCTGACTATGAACACTATCAAGAGCTGTCCAAGAAGCCTGACTGCATTGGCATCTTCATGTGTTTCACCGCCAAGCGAATGATGTGCAGATTCAAGGAGCAGGGTGAGTCATGGAATGGTGATTATTTTCGGAATTTGCTAAAAAATGATGTTTTTCCTTTTCTTCGAGATCCAAACAACACTATCGACCCGCATGAAGTTTGTTTTTTTGCACGATAAGGCACCTTGCTTTAAGGCTAATGCAACACAGCAAATCTTAAGAGAAAGTGCTATTGATTTCTTCTCATCAAACGAATGGCCCGGTGCATCCCCTGACCTAAACGTTGCTGAACATTTTGGAGCCGTGTTAAAAGACGCAGTGGAATCTTTAATGATTCAAGAACGTGGTGAAAATCGGTATTCTCGAGATCTTCTAATGGGACACCTGACATCTGTGCTGAAGGACATGGAGTACGATACTGCTCTGTTTGAGACACTCCTCCGCTCCTACCCGAAACGGATGCGTGCTGTTCGAGAAGCAGGTGGTGGCCACACTAAATATTGATGTGATAAAAGCAGAAATAAACGTACTTTTTGATTATCAACCGCAGAATATTCCACTTAGTTTTGTTTATTTTCCAGACCCCTAGCAAAAGGTTATGCACAACCTGTACATACTGAACTGAACAATAGGGAAGCCAATCAAGGAAATTCTAGACGAGATTAAAAATCACGTGGCTCTGGATAAAATTACTGCCCACACGGGTCGTTCAGACACCATTAAGGTCAAATGTCATGACAAAGGAACGCACAAATCTCTAGTGTCTGGAATCAAAAAGAATGATGTTCTTAAAATCCAACACCACCAATTAAAGTCTGAAAAGCTACTGAAATACGTTGTTCGTAACGTTGACAAACCATACGACCTCGAAAACTTCTGTGAAGACCTCAGAAGTGCCAACTACTTCCCGGATAAAGCAATTAGGCTTAAAAAAGCAAACGGTGCTGTCGAGATGCCAATGGTTCTAGTCCTCCAAAACACTGAACATAATAAGTCCTTCCTAAATCTGAAACGTATCGGTCCACTTGCTGTAGCTGTTGAATTATTTAGGGGTAACAAAAGGCCACTGCAATGCTACAATTGTTTACGTTTTGGGCACGTGTGTCAGGGTTGCACTGAGTCACCACGTTGCAACAAGTGCGCAAGCGATCCTCAATATACAAGGTAAAGACCTGCCTAAATGCATTCGCTGTGAAGGCCAGCACACAAGCAGCTATACAAAATGCCCCAAATACCCACAAGTCAAAAGGAACAGAAATCCCAAGGTAGTTGAAGGTAGATCTTTTACTTCTGTTGCCTCGGTTTCAATTGGTAAGGGAGCTGTTGACCACAAAGAACTGGCTAAAATTCAAAGGTTTCTGGGTAACTTAATGAATATGCTAAAAGAAGGTGGCAACAATTTGCCACAGATTACTCCAGTTGAGAGCAGGAAATAATCATGGTTAGACATCCGTATACAGTACTAAAACAAGGAAAACTACGATGCACTATCTGGAATGCGAGGGGAATCTCTCTCTAGTGTCATGAGTTCTACGATTTCCTCACAAGTTCGAATATCGACGTTGCCTTTTTGTGCGAGACTCACCTCAAGCAAAGCAGATCTTTTTACCTACCAGGTTATTATATTTACAGAAAAGATAGGACCCCTAAAAAAGCTACTGATCCAGCTACTGGAGGGGCAGCTATTGTTATCAGAAAAGGCATTAATCATACTAAGATCGACAGTCTAGATTTTGTGAAAATGGAAGCAGTATCCATTATCCTTAAAGATGTTGACGTAGGTGAGGTCAAGTTTACTTCCCTATATAACCCTCCAGGGCACAAGCTCGACCCTCACGACCTCGATGAGCTTCTGTCCGGACCCATTCAAGTTGTTATGGCAGGTGATGTAAATGCGAAGCACCCTGACTGGAATTCTAGATGTACAAATCACAGCAGCTCAGTAATTTATAGATACATGTTAGATCAGATTGACACTTCCATCGTCAGCCCCCTTGAAGATACATGCTACTGTGACTACTCACCTGTTAGTGTTGTGCTTGACATAGCTGTCCTCAAGGGGTTTTTCAAACCATACAATATCTACACAGTGAATGCCTTATCATCCAACCACCTCCCTGTTGCTTTAAATTTCGAGGAGATAAATATCGATCTGAGGGTAAATCTTCGTTACAAGCAGGACTGGAAATTTTTTAGAGAACTTTTAAAAGATAGTAGCATTCCATATCAGGACCCAAACAGCAGCAATGACATCAACGAAAATGTCAAAAATGTCACTCGCACCATCCTCATGGCTTCCGATGCTAGTACTTCTCCAGTTGATTGCAAGCGACCAGATCATCTTGAACTTCCTCCCAGCATCAGGTAGGCTATTCAGGAAAAAAATACTTACAGAAGACTGGCAACGAATCAGGCTCCCGTATTTCAAGACGAAGTACAACAGGCTATCGCGGAAGGTCAGAGAGCAGATCCAGGACTTACGGAATCAAAGGTGGAATGACAAGATCAAGAGTCTGTCCGTCCAGGATAATTCTCTACGGAATACTGTCAGGGCCCTTAAAAGCAACAGGGCCATTGAACTCCCTCCTCTACTTACAGAAAGCGGAGATTTTGTTAGCAGTGACCAGGACAAGGCTCAATTTATCTCCTACTCGCTGAAAAGTCAATTCAATATGCCCAAGGAGGACTGTCTGGTTAATATTACTCATGAAGTCAAAGACGTGTGCGACAAGTTTGGATTCTCTCAACGTGCTCTTACTCATCCTAATATCATTGACACCTCTGAAATTTTGAACATCATTAAGCACCTGAAAAATAAAAAAGCAGCCGGCATTGACACCATCACAAACAGTGCTCTGAATAATTTGCCTCTTAATGTTGTTCGCATTATCACCAGGATCATGAATGACTGCTGGCTAAACGGTCACTATTCCCAAGCCGGGACTTGATCCTGCTCTTACCATCAGATATAGGCGCATTAGCTTACTGCCAATGCTCTCCAAGGTCTTTGAGCGAACTATTCTCAAGAGGTTTAACGACTTCTGCGAGGCAAACAACCTTATTCGTGGAGAGCAATTCGGCTTCCGCGCAGCTCACTCCTGTCAGATCCAGGTATGGAGGCTTGTTGCTGATTTGAACGGTCCTCTCAATCTTTCTATGTTTGGTGGTATCGTCTTCCTTGACGTTCAAAAGGCCTTTGATCAAGTCTGGTATGATGGACTCATTTATAAAATGATTACTTGTGGCTTCCCTGATGACCTGATTGCCTTGATCCGCTCCTTCTTGACAAATAGGACATTCCGTGTTAAGATTGGTGACTCCTTGTCTGTTCCTTGCGATCTTAATGCTGGTGTTCCCCAAGGCTCAGTCTTGTGGCCTGCCTTGTTCAATTTCTTCATCCACGACTTGCCTAAATTTGCAAAGTGCAATCTTTACTTTTTTGCTAATGACGGGTCCATCATGACGTGGGCACGTAATCCAGTCCACGTCATCAGCCGCCTGCAGAAAGCTTTACACCAGTGTGAGAGCTGCTTACAGCTGAATGTTAGCAAGTGTAAAGCCATGTTCTTCACACGCAAACGCAAAAACCCTCCGAGGGCCCTCATCCTATATGGTAGGAAGCTTGATTGGGTTAAAAATTATAAGTACCTCGGAGTTGTGATTGATACAAAGCTCAAATGGAACGACCATGTCCAATATTCGCTTAACAAGGCTAAGAAAGCGAAGTTTAGTCTCATCGCGCTTCTGGGGCAAAACAGCGCTCTCAGAGTAGACAGTAAACTCCTCTTATACAAGGTAGTGATTCGTGCCATCCTGCTTCACGGTATGCCTGCTCAGGCTTCCATTTGCAAATCAAGATGGAAAGATCTTCAGACCTTCCAAAATGTTACCCTGTGGTCCATTGCTCAACTTGACAGAAGAGTTGCCAACAATCTCTCTATCTATGAAGATCTGGGGATGACCCACATAGGTTCCTATGTTCAAACACTTCTCAGGAACATGCTGCTCAAGATGGAACATCATGAAAATACTACTTTTTTCACTACACTGATCGATTGTCGACTGTCGATACTTCTTTCATAACTTCAGGATAATTCTCTAATATTCTATTTGCTTTTAGATAATTATCCTTTTTGCTTTGATAAAGGATAGTCTCTATCCGAAATGTCAGCTTTTTATTTTTATTTTGATTAATTATTTTTGTTTATTATAACTTATTTTTTTATTCATTTTGTATTTTTAATTAATAACTATTATTTATTGTATTCCAGGGTTCTTGTGTCTCGTCCTTCTCTAAATATATATATCCGTTTACTGGACATATACGTATTTTGAACCATTTGGGTTCATTATTCAATGTCAAAGGAATAATCAGTACAAATCGCAAAACATATATTTATAGGGGAAGAGGTTACCGATCCTTAAATCACTGCTACCTCGCAAAAAGAACAGCCAATGAAGAACGAGGGAACCTCTTCTTACAAAAGCGCGGACCTAGGAGAAATACCCAGGTCGCCAAATAATACAAGATACGATAGAGAGATAATAAAATCTAAACAAAACCCTATACAAAACAAAAAATCGAAATTATGGAAAATCGAATTTTAAGACGGAAATATAACGAATACAGGAGATTACTAGATCGAATTGTTATAAAAATGGACTCGTCAAGGACCTGCTTCTAAGAAGAAGTTTCGTCAAGGAAGTCAAAGACTCAACAACCCTCAGCAACAAACCCACTTCAACATACAGATTACCGATTACGTTCAATGGGACTTTGATTGCCAAATTACGACCCATTTTTAAAGAAGCAAACTTGACTGTTGCCTATAGAAATCCAAACATATTGAGGAACCTCTTGGGTAACCCAAAGGACAGCAATCCTTCTTTACTCCAACCAGGGATATACTAAATAAAATGTGGGCAATGTTCCAAGGTTTACCGAGGAGCAACCTGCAGGAATATCCTTAAAAGATTTAAGAAACACACAGCCCATGCCAGATACGGACGCCCAGAAAAATCAGCTGTGCCTAAACATGCTGGATACAGGACACGATATTTTATAGAAGGACTGCAGACTAGTTAGACACGTGAGAAATAGGAACGCACTCGATGCTTTTGAAACACTAGAAATTGCCAGGAAGTACCAGACTCAGTAGTTAACAGAGACACGGGCCCCATAGGGGATTCAACGTTAATTAAATCATTAAAGCTGTTTAAGTGTTGAATTTTGTTTTTGTATAATGTGTGGAGTTTTGTCCATAATTTCGATTTTTTTTTTGTTTAGGGTTTTGTTTAGATTTTATTATTTCTTTATTGTATCTTGTATTATTTGGCGGCCTGGGTATCTTTCCTAGGTTTACGCTTTTGTGAGAAGAGGTTCCCTCGTTCTTCAATGGCTGTCCTTTATTGCGAGGTAGCAGTGATTGGAGGATTGGTAACCTCTTCCCCTATAAATATATGTTTTGCGATTTGTACTGATTATTCATTTGACATTGAATAATGAACCCAAAGGGTTCGAAATACGTATATGTCCAGTAAAAATATTTTGTGGATAAAAGTGTTTCTTCTGTTATTATGTCCTTTTTCACAGTTATTCACCGATTTTCATTTCATTCGTGGAGTAAGTTCTTCATTATTAGGCGAAGTTATGCTGTTTTGAGCGCACATATGATCCACGTGTCTTCGTGTGAAGCTAGTGGGTGTTGCGATTTCATATGTAACTGGACCCAGCCTGGGATGTACAACGGTTGGAATCCATGCTGATTCTTTTCCACTTTAACGTACGAAAACAGTAGCACCAGATGAAAATTGGCAGGCGATAGTAGCAAATTGTCTAGCATCACGTTCAATGCTGTCTGGATGTGAAAATCTAAGCACGATCGTAGATGGTGTTTAAATAAAAGTTCAGCTGGACTCAACCCTGCAGACGAATGAGGGGTAATATGGTATGAGAATAAGTAGCTTGATAACTCTTTTTTCCAGGCACCGGCGATAATATGTTTAAACTTTCTTTCATAGATTGAAGAGCTGAATGATATCTTGATATTCTAATATGCCTATTTCCATTCTTTTGTGTAAACATGGCAAATTGAGATGAGGTGAATTGCGGTCCATTGTCTGAAACGATTGAATCTGGAATTCCATGAGTTATGAATATTTCATGTAGCGTCGCAATTGTAGCTTGTGTTGACGTATTTTGCATTTGATGAACTTCAATCCACTTGGAGTATGAGTCGACTAGAACAAAAAACATTTGTTCCTGAAAAAGAACTGCAAAATCAATGTGTAGATGACTCCAAGGAATTGTTGTACGTTCCCATGGGTAAACTGGAGCTTGTGGAGTGTTATGTTGGGTAAGCTGACAATGGGAGCAAATGTTGACAATGGTTTCTATGTCTTTATTCATAGATGGCCACTACACATATGATCGGGCAAGGGCCTTCATTTTTACAATGCCTGGATGAGCTAAGTGTAACTCATTTAAGATATTATTATGAAGAGTTGGTGGAATGATTACTCTACATCCCCATAATAAACAATTTTTATGGACTGAGAGTTCAGTGAAATACATAGCATAGGGTTTTAGTTCACTTGATTCATTTGATATAGGCAAACTTGTTAGAACATAATGTTTAACTAGATGTAGTAGAGTGTAGTCGGCAGTGTGTTTCTCTATATCCATAGCAGTGATTGGGGATTCCTCGAATTCTTCGATAAATAAGATTTCTTCTACAGATGGAAGATCGAGCTTTTAGTTGGGAGCGGAAGGTGACTAAGGGCGTCAGCATAAGAAATTTTTCCTGCAGGGCGGAATTCGAGCTTTAAATCGTATACGTCTAAGAAAACAGACCATTTCAGCATATGAGGAGACATCGTGGTGGGAGAGGTTTAACTGTTGCAAATAGTCCTAACAATGGTTTATGATCTGAACGTATAACAAATTTGGTTTCATATAAGCAATGATGAAAATGTTTAACACCATGAATAATAGCTAATGCTTCATGATCAAGTTGTGAATAATTACACTCTGCTTGTATTGAAGTACGAGGTGAGAAACCAACTAGTTTTTCTTTTCCAGAAGAATCAATTTGAGAGAGTACTGCACCTATTCCATATAGCGAAGCATCACATGTCATTATAATAAGTTTCGATGTGTCAAAGGGGATAAGTACCTTTTCTGATGTTAATATCGCTTTGATTTTGAAAGAGCATTCTCAAGTGTGCTAGTCCACTTCCATTTATTTTTGTTGTCTAAAGACGATATAAAGTTTCTGCAATAGTTGCTCGATTTGGGATAAAATTATCGTAGAAATTGATAAGTCCAAAAAAAGCTTGCAGTTCTTTCTTGTTTTTTGGGTTTGGAGCACTTTTAATTGCTTTGATTTTTTTTGAGAAGCGTGGAGTCCATTTTTGTCAATTGCATGTCCTAGGAATTCTACTTTGTGGACGTTAAATATGCTTTTGTCCTTGTTAAGGCATAGACCTACCTTTGATAGGCATGGCAGAACTTGGCATACATGCTCTGCTAACTCGTTTTGTGTTGAAGCACAGACAATAATGTCATTGAAGTATGGTATGACACCTGGAAGTTTTGTCAAGAGATTATCCATAACACTTTGAAAAATACCTGGAGTGACACACACCAAATTGTAAACATTTGATGAGTAATGATAGTTTGGGCCTCTGATGAATTTTCATCGACAGGTAGTTGAAGATAAGCCTGAGCTAGGTCTATTCTAGCAAAAACAGAACTAGGTGGTATAGAGTTCAGCAATTGTTGGATAGCAGGGATTGGATAAGCATTGCCTTATTGATAGTTATTTTATATTCACCACACAAACTAATCTCGGTCTTGATTATTGGGACCACAGGCATTGTCCATCTAGCATTGTCGATTGGTTCTATGACTCCTTGTTCTAGAAGAGTATCGAGTAGTTTATCAATTTTTAGTTCTAATGCCAGTGGAACAGGTCTTGCTTCCAGACGAATAGATGGATTTTTCAGGTTGGTAGGTAAAGAGATGGGTTGTCCTTGATACGAATCCAATTCAGGAGTAAATATATTAGCAGATGGGGAGGCCATGGCCTGGTGGGCTTTCACTGAACACAACCTCTGTGAAGTTGCATTATGGTCTATATTGCTGTGTAAATGTCTGAAGAAACGGGTCTAGTTGGTGGCGTTTTTATTGTGTTCTACGCATTTCGAGAGTTATCTCATCTTCAGGAACTTTATACGACTACAAACTCACAGGAGTCACAGCCCTGTTTTTTATGGGTGGTGCCCACCAATCATAGAAATTATCCGTGTGTGGATCTTTTATTCTGATTGGTGAGCTTACATGACAGTAGTATTATTACAAAAAATTATACACAAATAAATGGTACATATTAGGACTAATTTACATAGTGAACTTTTTTTACAGAGTTTTCATAATTTTTAAATTATATAATTATACAATTAAAATGACAAAAGCCCCACTTATAAACGTGTCTAAAATCAGTATTTTATTTATTTTTTTTATTATATTTTTTATTTTTAAGTATAATTAATGTTACAAACAGTGCATATCGAGGGCCGGTATGGTCATAGACCGACGAGTTAGGTCCCCGGCAGCACATAATGTGTCAAAATACAGAAAAACAATATATATATAAATAAATAACGAGATTAGTCGTTAGTTAACGAATAATTAGAAAATGACAACGGAATTAAAAAAAACTGATAAAAATTAACAATAAACAGAACTGGTTGGAGCAAACAAAGCCCTCTAAATACATACAAAAAAAAAAACGTGACAAACCATTCCAGACAAGCGCTAATAAGGGTCATATTGACCTCACTGTGCGTTATATAAACAAAATTTGCATAAAATATCATTCAAAATTATACATAAAACAAATAAAATAAATAATAATTAGATTATAATCTAAACCAAAGATACAATAAAAGTAGAACAAAAAGAATGGGAAAGAGGACAGAGAAAAAAAGCTAAAGAAAGAAGAAATGAAAAACCGTTAAGAGTAAATTAGAGATAGGTGATGGAATATCCCGAACATTCTCTGGTAAATAAGACCAAAACATTAAACCAGCATATGAAATGAAGTGACGAGAGTAGTTGGTCTTAGCTACTGGTAAACGAATATCACTAGCTTTACGGGTAGGATAATTGTGCTTATCTAACTGTGAAATAATATTGAAAGGGCGGGATAAAATTAGCTGTTTATTTATGACCTTAAACACAAAGGAACATAATTGTATAAAATAGATCTGAAGAACCGTTGGGATTTGAAGTAAAGCAAAAAAATGAGAAACAGATTGCGGAATACGAAATTTGGTGATAGTACGTAGGAACCATTTCTGTAGTCTTAACAATCTAGTCGTGTTATACGAGGTTAATGAACCCCAAAAAATGATACAGTAGCAGAGAGAAGAATGTATCAGAGAATAATAAAGAAGTATCAATAAGTAATTAGGAAGATAATGAAGTCGGGAAATCATTCCTTGGTACCTGTTAAGGTTTCTTAAAAGAATGTCAACATGCAAATCCCAGGTAAGGTCATGTTTTATGGTTAAGCCAAGGTATTTGAAAGAACTAGTAGTTGATGATATTTGAAGACCATAATAGATAGGAGGATTGATAGGAATGTTACTTTTATTACGTTGGTAATAAAACATTAATTTTGGTTTAGCAGTATTAAGAGATAAAGAATTCGCGTCATTCCAGCGTTTAAGTTCAAAAAGAACACTATTAATATCGTCCAATAGTTGGGAGATATTAGAACAGGATAGCGATAGAGTCACATCGTCTACGTACAAGATAGGGTTTGCCATATTCAGCTTATTAGGCAGATCATTAATAAATAAGTTAAAGAGCAATGGGGAAAGAATCGATCCTTGTGGTACCCCAAGATTGCGTGAAAGAATTGCAGAAGATGTTCCATTAAGTTCAAGGTAATAACTTCGGTTAGTTAAAAGATCTGAAAGCCAATTAAGTGGAGGACCTTGAATATTATAAAAATTAGACAACTTATAAAGCAATAATGGAATAGGGATAGAGTCAAATGCCTTAGAATAATCAAGAAAGAATAGAAGCTACATGCTTATTTGTATTCATTTCAGAAGATGCAAACTCAATCAACTCATAGCAAGCAGTTTCTACACCGTGATGGAGTATAAAACCATGTTGAAAGAATAAGTGAACTGAGAAAGACGAAAATAAAACAATTTAAATCGGTAATGATGAAACAGGACGATAATTGGAATAAATATTAGAATCTCCTTTCTTAAAAAGTGGTGTGATTTTGGATACTTTTAAAGCTTCGGGATATGTACCAGTGGATAAAGATTGATTAAAAATAAAAGCAAGGGGAGCTGCTATGAGAGAATGATATCCGAACGAAAGCCATGGGGATCTGGGACAACAGAAGATTTCAACTGAGTGATGACTTTTCCCACCTCTTCCGAAGAAGTAGGGAATGCGAAAAACGACGAGGGATTCTGGTCAATCTTATAAGGATAAGAAACTAGAGAGGTGTTTGAATCGGAAGAAGAAGGAAGAAGAGCAGTAAGAAAAGTAGTAAGGGAAGGAGAGTCAGAATTGTGGGATAGCTGGGAAGGAAGAGTTATAGACGTAGGACCTTTCAATAGCTTATTTAAATGTGACCATTTCTGTTTATTAGTGGGCATTTGAGAGAATAAACGAGTATAATACAAACGTTTAGAATTATTAACCAATTGTTTTATCTTGTTAGCCAAGAGTTTTATAGGCTTGGTTACAGTGGGTGAGTGGTTACGGTGAAGCTTACGATATAAAATATTCTTCTTTTTGGTCAGGGTTACTATGTAGGAGGTAATCCATGGCTTCGTAATTGAGGAATCCATTGGAGGCACCCTGGGGGAGTACTGTGTGAAGTATCGGGTGTAGCCAAGTCTTACCGGAGATAAAAATTTGTTAAAAATTTGATGCGTATCGTACGTATTAGCAAATAGCGAAGTCCAATTGGTTAAACTAAGGAAAGACTTGAACACAGCAATACGACCAGATGACACTTTCCGTAAACGGATATCTGGATTTGGAAATCGTTTGCCATAAATTTTTGTATTAAAAACCATCGTCGATACATTTGACCTTTTCTCCAGCGATTCTTCATTATTTTTGATCTCCGGTGATTTAATAACATTTAATCTCCGGCGATTTTTAATTATTAAGTCCTTAAGAGATGAGGAGGACATCTGAGCAATAATTGGACGAGGGGCTTGAGAAGAGCGAGGTCCAATTTGGTGAATAGCTACAAAATTTGTGCTATCGATGGTGATGGCCAAATCATTGGAAAGTAGCTCGGACATTTTGGTGGGAAGCTGCTCCATGGGCTCTTCTGGGACGCCGAAGATCCGAATATTTGAGCACCTGGAATGTTGCTCCAAATCATCGATGTGCTTAGTGGCAGCATCCAGGCAAGTCGATATATCCTGGAGGGAAGTAAAGTTAACGCAATCTAGCTTCGCTTGGAAATCGCTAAATTGTTGTTCAAGGTGGACGAGTCGATTGCTGGTCGATTCCATATTTTCGAATAAGGGTTCAATCTTTGGAATTATGTCGGAAAAGTGGAATTTATCTTCCAATCGTTCAATAACTTTATCGATAAATAAAGTAATTAGTCTGTCCAAAGATGTAGAGTCAGAAAAATAAGCGACAATGCTTTTTTCAAACATGGAAGCGAACGTCTCGTCGGAAACACTTTTCGCCGGTGAATCGCATGAAGGATGGCGCGCAGTAGTTAATTTTGAAGCTGATGCCAACTTATTTTCACGAAGCATGATAACAGGTAATAAATGAATTCAATACAGTAAATGTAAAAATGATTTACCAGCTAATCAAGCCAAAACAGAGGATGAGTCCATCTTAACAGGGGTTCCAGACCGCTGTTGAGGAGCACTATTACATTGCTCCTATCAGTTCTGCCATCTTGGATAAATGCAGTTCCGATCAATATAGAGAGATAGTCCAAAACATATTTCACATGTACAATTTTTAATGACTCCTTTATGCATTTTCTTTGGCAGAGCCAATTTCTTTGAAGTGAGGAAGGAAACAATTGTCAGGTTGTTATATATTATCCTAGTTATTTTGACACCATTATGATGAATCTATCTAGTTAGAGATAACTAGGATAATATGTTTTTTTTTAAATGGGATTTTTTGTCTGCATAAGTGTTTTTTTTTTGCCAATTGCGATCTCTTTGACGGGATATTAAGTCTTTTATAGTTTTAAACAATTCTTATATGTACAAAAATATTTTGTAACTGGGACAGAAGTATCAATCGCATTGCTGAAGTGAGTATTTAAGTTGGCAAAGCAAGCGTCAATTGCAGAATAAGTTCTATGATGGCCGAAAAATGAGTATATACCTGGACAATTAACGTGAGAGCGGAGCGCATGATTGGATCTAATGAAAGATTAAAACCATAGACTTTCCTAAAAAGTGCAATTCTAACAAAGTTCGTGTTAAATAAGAACAAAACAGGCAGTAACCCAGTAGGTAGGCAATAAATGATTATAACAATGAACGTATTATTTATGATTGCAGTTAGAATTTCAAAATCACTTACTCGTGACACTAGTGAATTGATCCATAATAGAAAAGCTCCAGGAATTAAGAAGGCACTTACACAATCCGCCACTGTTTTTACCTACTGAACTGATAGAGACCGCATTATAGACGTCAATAGGTGGAACTTCGCTGTGGTCATACCAACAGGTCTCTGCGAAAACAAGCAAGCTGGGATCCAAAGAAAGGATGTCAAGGTTAACCAGGATGCTAGATAAATTTGCATTTAGGCTCTTAATATTCATATAGAATAGTGACAAGCATCGGGTTAGAGCCGAGACTGGTAATTTAGCAATAGCGGAATTTGTGTCATCCATTGACAGTGGATTTTTAAACATGAGCATAATGGGTACAACTGATTGAGGGAAAAGAAACCATGTAGCTAACACAATTCCTCAAAAAAGTGGAATAAAAAAATTAAAGAACAAAATAGAAAAAATAAAAAAATAAATTAAAATAAAGAAATAATTAAAATGACTAGTAAGGAAGAATTGAAAAAAGAAAAATTGACACAAAGGCTCTTAGCAAGCTAAAGCTAGATATAGCATTTAACTTAAGTCTAACTGTCTCATACAAATAAAAAGGACACACAATATTATGAGTTAAATCACCAAAATAGTAAATTTTAAAATTAATAAAATACCCATATATAACTTAGCACCTAGATGGTGACAAACCATCTTCTATACAGGTTGTCCAAAAAGTCTGGTAACATGGCAGATAACTCAAAGCTGCCAGGTATGCGAGATCTGATGTGTGTGGTTTATAGGTAATACGGGAGTTGGGAATACATTGTCCCACTCAAATTTGAATTTGATCCCCAAATTTAAAGTCATCCATTTGCTAACTCGAAAACTATTAAAGATAGAGAAAAATTTCTGATTGCTACCCGGTAGTGCAACACCACAGTCTAAAAACAGTTTTTAATCACACATTTCCTCTTGAAAGATTTTGAGAAAATGATGATTCTGTTCGATGCAGCACGTCACCCCCTGTTCTAAATACGGAGAGTTACCCCTGTTAGAGCTCGGTCGACTTTGGGCCATTCCCATTACTGTGGGTGAGAAGACCACCTGCGTGTTCCGTGTACGTTTGCTGTTTCAGTCTATGAATACATAAGCAGAATTTCAATATATTCAAGAATGGCATCTAAAATTTCGGATTTATGGCAAGGGTACTTCATTTGACTTTCCGATGCCAAGTACAGTCAATCAATGATAGTGGAAGCATGTACAAAAAACGTTCTGTCCATCATCATACACAAAAATGGATTCCCACCTGAAGCAGAAGCTTCAAAAAAACTGACCCGGAAGCGAGCGCAGCCCAGTCTCATATAACGTGTCAAGGCAGCAGTCACCAAAGAAAACCCCCAAACCCAAAGGAGCATTGCCAGCCATGTAAGGACATCCAAAGGCACTGTCTGGCGCATCATCCACAACAACCTAGCATTAGAACGGCATCATAAAGCAAGAGGACACGCATTGAAAGGAGGGCACATCAAGGAGAGGTTATCAACGCCTTTTAGCCCCTTTTATTTTATTTTAGTCACGAAACGTGTCATACCTTTTAGTGCTGTCCCTGTGAAGTCGCCGGATGCCTCACCAATGGATTTCTGTGGGTTTGGTCTCTTAAGACGAGGTCTTGCTTCCAGGCACCCCATCACTGTTGAAGGCCTTTGGAAAGTGTGTCAGGAGGTGTGGGCTAACATTCCATGTCCGGTGCTGCGCCGTAGCCTTCTGCAATGGAAACTGCGATGCACAGCAATATTCTATAACTGGGGCCATCACATAGAGCACAATAGATGGTGGAGGAAGGGATTTTCATCTTAAAAAATGACACCCAAATTCGACCGAGCTTAACTGGGGCAACCCTCTGTATACATACACTAAGAGCATCACTTCATATCAGTCCATCACCTGTAATAATCCAATATGCCAGTAAGCAAAGAATAATATTTAGAAAACATGTGAAATTGTTGATATTTTTTACCTATATACATTTGGTAAAGTATTTTTTTAATATACATCCATATTGTATTCATAAATTTGCTCTTCTATTGTCCAGAAGATGTCAAAACATTCTGCTGAATCAACTGCAGAATATCGAGTCTGATAAATCTATGAAAAATCAGATACAGAAAACAAGATCTAGAATCAGATGTTTCCAATTCTGTACTACATAAATTTGCTAATGTTTTCGTTTAAGGGTTAAGAAACAAAGATTTCTCATGGATTATTGATATCTGCTTATTATTGTGGATTATTTAGCACTAATAATTGTTACTTTATGAACTTCCCTCGTAGCTTATTGAAATAATCTTGATTAATATTTTGGTTAAAGTGGTCATATTAAGCTTCATCCAACTATGTGTTAAACTTCAAGGGAAACTCATTGTCGTCATTTTATTCTATTAGGATGTAAGTAAAAGATGACTCATCTTTAATTTTCAATTATTGAGGATGCAAATTCCTCTCTGCAATTTATGCACAAACTATAGAGGTTCCTCTCTAATTTTCAAACACTGCGAACAGAGATTCAACTCTAATTTTCAAACACCGAGGACTGAGGATGGAAATTCTAATGATGGAAAATAATACACTGCGGACCTGTTCGAACATGTCTGATGCAACGCGAAATCGGTTCCAACGCGGTTTTTGGATGGCTCCCAAATTCTACTTCTGGTTTTAAAAAATTTTTCAAAAGGCATCTTTCTGCAAATTTTGATGGTTTATTTTTAGCTTCATGACATTTGTGATGCATATATAAATATTTTGTTGTTCAAAACTTTACAGAGAATTCACGTTTGTGTTTTCGAATTTTTGTCCACTTTTCCATCATCAAAGGCCAGCGTGAGAGCCAGATTATGAAAGAAAAATGATGACAACCATTTATTTCGTTGCTAGGTCTTTCCCCGAATGCTTTTAGTTTTCTGCAATTATTTGTAATTAGTTTGTTGCTTTTTAGTTTATAAATATAAATACCGTAGTTCTAGATCTTCTAATATACCTAGAGCTGCCCTTTTTATTTATCAGTGCAGGGAGGGGGGGGGGGAGGTCGATTAACACAACTCGATTTACCGCGATTGCTATTTTTGATTATTTACTTTTTCATTTCAGGACATTTACAATGTAAGCAGACATGCTATACATTCGAAACGCATAGAATTGATATACTATACTTCATTTTCTTAATTTTCCATCCCGAAAGCTAATGGGAAAGGGAATTCTCAAAAACAAGATGGCGCCAACCTTTTATTACTTCAATCACATTTCATTTACTACATAACAAATTCTCCCATATTGCCGACCTTAATTAAACAATCGCAAAAAATGTCAGCTTATTAGTTATACGGTAATTGTATCTGCTTTTGTCTTTATTCAGAATTAAAAACACTGTACTGAATAATAACATGTATGACATTCAGGAGTGAGTTACAGTCTGCCTCTGAGTTACAGTCTGCGTAAGGCGGTTGCTGAATCGTGGGCTATGAAAGTTTGAACGGGCAGGGGACTGGTGTGTAGGGATGCTCGAGGCTCCATCTAGCGCGATTCAATCTAACGCAGCCACTAATTCGTTGCTCCCAACAACCATGTTCGAATGGGTCCATACAATAATTAAACTGTTCAAACTTTACTTTTGTTGGCAGGATTCACCCCCCCCCCCACAATTTGAACATTTTTAAATTAACAAAAAAATTCAAATTGAGCCCCAACAAACAAAACAATTAATTAAGCAAAAATGAATCAGAAAAGATAAAAAGATGGATGATCAAAAAAAAAGAAAATTGGGTTTTCAACAAAAGAGTGTCCCATCCCTGAACGATTAACCACTCTAAAAAAGAGGCCAGGACACTCTTTTGTCGAAAATCTAATTTCTGCAATGAGGAAAACCCCTTGAGTAGGTGAACCATTGATCGGGCTGGTTTTGAGTTTGGGCCTTCCATGCCTGTCTCTTTCCTCATGGGCACCGCTGATGTGTGGCAGGGGGTGGGAGGGTGGAAGTAAATTTTTAAATGAATATACTACATAATAAAAGAAATGCGCCGCCAAACTTTTACTTTTTTTAATTTATGAACTCCTATTTACATAAGAGGCACCAAAAATTATTTTTTACTTTTTAGTGCACTTTTTAAAGTAAATTTGTGTGCTTAAAAAGTTTTTTTTTATATATATTTTTTATTTATTCTTTTTAGTCTTGAATTTGTAATCAATTTTTAACTCATGCTTTTGCTACATAAAGAAATATGTTTTCTCTATTTATTTATTTATTTATTTACTTGCATCTGGGAATATCACAATGACCAAAAACATCATCAGTCGCATCGAGGTCTCAATCGCCTTTAACTACACTTGTGCAACATATCGTTTTAGTAGTGCTTTTTACTGTTAATCCCTATTTTAATATAGTTTTTTCTTACTGAGACGCCTAATTGTTGTTTTGCATTTGTAATGAAAATTACAAAACTGGAAATAGCTTAAAAAAAGATAGCAAAAACGCTAGGTAACTGCATTGTGTTGAACTGAGACATAACGCTCAGGATTATTATAATCATATTATAATCTTAATAATAATACTTATAGTAATTTTAACGATTTTTAAAGCATGAAAACATTGCAAATTCTCGCATTAATCAGTGGCGGTTCTAGAACTTGGTCAAGGGGGGAGGGGCTAATCAGGTGGTTTGACTAATATATTATAAGTTAT
The DNA here is from genome assembly GCA_023313115.1 of Rhysida immarginata. NCBI lineage: Eukaryota > Metazoa > Arthropoda > Chilopoda > Scolopendromorpha > Scolopendridae > Rhysida > Rhysida immarginata. The sequence goes on from JAHWFO010037430.1 coordinate 3,705,829, forward strand.
TTCAAATAAGCCCCCCCTCTTCCCCAGTGAAGTGATGATCCTGGAGTCTTTCCTATACTGAAGTTTGTAAATGTAAATTTGTAAATTATTGCAGTATTAAAATTCTTTACAATTTATCTAACTGGTACAAGTTTAGGACCAATGGGGGGGGGGGGGCTATAGCCCCTGTAGCCATCCCCTTAAATCCGCCACTGTTAATTTTCTGTACGGGAGCAAAATGCTATATGAATCGTTTAATAAATTTTTGAATGTAGATGTTTACATTGTATCTTTTATCCTATTCTTTCATGAAATAGGATATAATATAGCAACTTTACAATACCCGATTTACAATAAACCGCATACATGTGTGTTACCTTTTGCAGCTTGATATTTGGTCTTCAGATATTAAGAAAAGAAATCATATTTTTTATTTACGTAGGATTTGATCATTACTGCGAAAATATTCTAAAAACTACTATGTTTGAAAATCATGCTTGAAATACTGCAAGTTTTTTTTGTTTTATAACTGCAAACCACTATGTGCTGCGATCGCTTTTCTTTCCTCCCTGGTGGCGCCACTGTTGATCGAGAAAATTTATTTATTTATTTTTACTTATTTACTTAATGTTAGCACTCCAGGGGAGCAAGTATGGTGAATCCTAGGTTATAATAAAAGAGGAGGCAGTCGATGAAAACGAAAAACATAAAAATTAACGAAGGCTGACCGTCAGCCAGCCAGGGTCAAAGGGAAATGATCAGGGTACTCGTAGCCAGCCGATAAATTAGTTCTGCGTGGTTATAAAATGTTCGTTTAACGATCTATAAAGATGGACACAAGAATTAGTACATGAAAGTGAGATACACTGCAATATCTTATTCTGCAAGTTGAAAGGAAGTTTATTCCATAATGTTATGGCACTAAATGGAAAGTGTTTTGAGGCAAAGGTTGTAGTCTGATAAGGGACCTCAAATAAAAACAATCGAGTTTTGCGGTATTTGCTTCCCATACAGAGCCACTCTCTTACAAAAGATGCCGGATGCTTATCACTACGGACCGCATTCGCCAATTCAGATGGTGGTAAGCGTAGGTAAATGAAAACTAGAGCACATCTTAGTGACAGATTCAATTTTTCCCAATTTGAATGCGATCCTAATATTGCGGTTGTAGGCCGTAGTTAAGCGTTTAATATTCATTGATGTAGTGGAGGACCAGAAAACAGTGCTGTAGGCTAAACTATGTACGATGGATGCAGCTATTAATTGACGCAACTGGAGAGCTGAAGAAAAGGATCTAAGGCGTTTTAATAAATAACTTTTACAGTGCAAGAAAGTAATCAATTGGTCCACAATGTCATTAAAACGCAAGTGGGTATCAATAGTGATGCCTAAAATCTTCATTGAAGCTTTTTGAATCTCATGTTTTGCACATATTAAAATATTTGTCTTCTCTCTATTGAGAGTAAGACCTCGCTTAGAGTACCAATCAGCTAAATAAGTAATGTCCTGATTGAGTTGCATATTTAACTTATGTTGATCAATCGGGTTGTAAGTCTTAAATAAAAAGTTATCATCAACATAACTTAATATGTTTAAGTTAAAATTGTGGCAAAAGATAGAAGCTGTGGAGGCAGCGAACAATAAAGGTCCTATTCCTGAACCTTGAATTATCCCTCGTGTCGATGTTTTAGCTATCAGGGGGTCATAATTGATAATGTTGGTTCTATTGTTTAAATAATCTTATATTAGTGCTAAATATGATTCTGAGACTCCTAATGTTTTGAGGTCATTATACAATTGTAGGCGAGAGATCAAATCGAATGCCTTGGATATATCTGTTTGGGCTATTATAAATTTCTTTCCTTGATAGAAAACTGTAATAATTTTTAAATAAATTTGAAGTGGGATCCAATGAACTTTGTAGCCTGGTCTACTGCCTAGTTGTTGTTGGGGTGTTTTTTTCCCAAAGATAACTTATGAGAGGGTAAAAAATAGCCTTCTCAATAACTTTTGTAAGAGGGGACAGAACGGAGACCGGCCGATAATTAGTGAAATCATTCGGGTCTCCTTTTTTAAAGATGGGATTAATTTTTGCTATTTTTAAATGCCTTGGAAAAACCTTAGTTCTCACGATGGTCAAGCACATCATGCGAATCATAGCTAGTCCAATAGGGTTAAAGTGTTCAATAAACTGGTCTGTAATGTTTAAAGGGTAACTAGGTCCTTTTATCTTCACTGAAAACACTAGTTTTTTAAATTTATGACCATAGGGTATAAGTGGGTCTGGAGACTTGTCTAAGCTGATTGATGGAGATAAAACCGGGTTATCTGGTGGGGAAATGTTTGTTGGGTTATTAATCCAATCCAGGTATTTATTCCTGTCTTTCACAGGAAAACTAGGATTATCTGATACACACGTAATTCCGAATCAGTTGCCAGATCTTATTGGATTTAGTATAACGGGTCAGTGTGGATCTTTTCTTCTCACGGACTGCCTTCTTAAAGTCTGATGACTCCATCTTGTATAAATGATAGTCTCGTGGATTTTTGGCGGTTATATAAGTTTTATATGTTTCTAATTTAGTTTTCCATTTTGTGCGTAATTGAAAGTTCCACCACACATGTGGAATGTTTAGAAATTAGGCATCTTGTCCCATCTTCAAAGCCGACCCATTCTGCTGAGGATAACACTAATCTATCGAACACTCTGAATTGTTGGTTGACATCATCGATTCCACTAAACTCCTCAATATCCACGGAGTTAAGGTATTTATGAAAATCTTCCCACTTTACTTTAGCATATCGCGGAAAAACCCTCGTACATTTTTGTAAGTCATAATGACATAATGTTGGTAACTTGATGGATACCTTAATCAACATACCTTAATCAATTAATTCAGTAATGGTCACATTTTCGCAACGTTTCATGTATAATGTCGTTGTAACAGATTTTATTCGGAATGTATATATGGTCAATTATTGTTGCTGTTTTTTCGGTAACTCTGGTTGGACAAGTTACTATTTGTTTGTGACCTAATGCAGTAATAGCAGACAATGATCTAAGATTACCAGATGGATTTAGATAATTACAGTTGAAATCACCAAAAATAAAGTTGACTTGTTTAGAGTCCAACGTACTAATTCTTGCTACACACTCTTCCATAGAGACGTACGATGGGTGATAAATGACTGAAACGGTGACCCATTCTTTGCTAATTAAAAATTTGATTGTCAGTACATCCATTCCTCCCTCACTTTCCCCATAAAGAAATTCCTGACAAATCATGTACAATCTGCCCGCAACCATAGTAGGATTTACAATAATGCAGTTTGGACATGTGACTAGCTGCAGAAATGACTCCACTCCCTGATTGGTGGAAATACTATGTCGCTGCTCCATCCTTTGCTGAAAAACACAAGTAAATATGCCTTCCCATGACGATGATATGCAGGAACGCATCACTCTAGCTGTAAACTCGATCGGTGAGATGTAGAGACCCAAATAATACCGTATTAAATAAATAAATTAATAAATAAATAAAATTTTATATGGTGTTACACTGAATAGTAAAGCCCACGGCCTACGAAGTAGTAAAATATCTCGTAGGTCGTGTGCTTCTTTCCTTTTTTCGAAAATGCAAGTTTATAAAATTAAACTTCTTTGCTTTCTGAGAAGAATTTTCAAAATATATTTTTATACAATTTTTATAATTTTTATACTTAAAGTGTCAAGAAAATAAAAGATTTTTATTGTATTTTCATTTTTGGAATAGGCATGGATTAAATAACATTAAAAGTATCTGGATTGAAAGATTTAGCATAAGCTTGAGAAAGTGTTTTTGATTCCCAAAAAGTAAAGCATCGAATAGCCTATGCTAATTATAGATCAACACGAAAATTAAAGCATATTAATATTGTTATCTTTACGTAGACTTACAGAGTCAGGGAAAGAACTTATGACGGAAATGTTAAAACTCCTAAGAAAGACCATGAAAATATTCATACTGGAAAAGACCATTTACAAAGGTTTTTAATCAAAAATTAAGCAAAAATGTGGAATGGAATAACCAAAAAGGGGGAAGCTGTAATCTCTTTATGGAGATTTTACTAACTCGTAGGCCGTGGGCTTTCCTATTCAGTGTAATACGGTATTTAATTTTATTAATTAATTTATTTATTTGATACGGTATTATACAGGGTGAATACAAAAGTCTGAACCCCCCTTTTATTTTTTGAACCGAAGCAGATATGTCAATTTTGATGAATCCAATGAATAGGAAGCTGTGGGTGGCCTATCCCATGGTGCATTTTTCATCATCCCAAATATGCAAATTAGGACACATTCAAAATTTATCTCAAAAACCGTAAGGGATAGAGAAAAAAAACCAATTGTAAAGTTGTTCAGCATAAAAAGACAAACAAACCAAAAAAACTCATCCAAATCGGACCAACCAATCACCCACAATCACAATCCGAAGCAGAAGATCATGTTGACCATTTCCGGAACAGTGCAGCTTGCCATCCTGTCTTCTGTTTGCTGAAACATGCCTTTTATTTGCTTTTCCGCTTGAAAGTGAATGTGAGTATGGTAATTTATCTTAATTTTTTGATTTGCATGCTTTACATGGTGGAAATATCAACATTCAGTTTTTCTTGTGCAGTGTGACTGTTTGTAAACTACAAACAGTTCACCACGTGATTGTGGGTGATTTGTTCGTCCGATTTGGATGATTTTTTTTGTTTTGTTTGTTTTTTTATGCTGAATAAGTTTGCAATTGGGTTTTTTTCTCTATCCCTTACGGATATTGAGATAAATTTTGAATGTGTCCTAATTTGCATATTTGGGAATGATGAAAAGTGCACCATGGGATAGGCCACCCACAACTTCCTATTCATTGGATTCATCAAAATTGTCATATCTGCTTCGGTTCAAAAAATAAAAGGGGGGTTCAGACTTTTGTATTCACCCTGTATAAGTGTCAACATCTCGCCCATCGAGTTTACAGCTTCATTGATGTGGGGATTGATGCCTTCCTGCAGATCAACTTCAACCGACAACTCTAATATCAGACAATAACTCTGTCATCATTCGTAACTATTAATTTTATTATCGTTATTTTATTAATTTATTATTTTATTTTAGATATTTTATTCAGATTTTTGTTTTTCTAATATTGCTTTTAAAATCTCCATTTTTTCTTTATGTCTTTGTTGCCTTGCTTCTTCTTGTTTTTCTTTCGCTTCCAGCAGTCTCTCCAGATATTTTTCAACTACAGATGGCTTGGGTTTCTCACGTCTCGTACTTTTCGGATGAAAACCACCACTGCTGCTTGGGATGTTTTCAGGGGTGGTTATACCACTGGAGCCTTGATTGCTTGCCGATTCTTTTGGCAGCTCGCATTGACCAACACCTAGCCTTATCTCAGGTTGAATGCTGTCATCGTCATTGGCGATTTTGTCCCATTCTTCTTGATAGCTTAGTGGATGGGCTGCAGCACCTGATGTTGCCTTCAATTGGCTGTCCTTTACTTTTCTCCTTTTGATGGTTTAGAATCGGGTACAGCATTGTTGCCCTGTTATTGTGGTATTGTGCTCTCTGCTGATTTTATCTGCTATGTCTGCCCACATAGCTTTATTGTTGGGGTATATTTTGGGGGCCCAACTTCAGGAATAAAGTTGGCATATAAATCCAGAAGTTGTTTGGTCCAACCCTCTGTCCATACTACAAAAAAACAAAAGGAAATTAGTACAGTTATAAGCTTCAACAAGCTATCTACAACCTGTGACAATAAAGTTCGGTGAATGACGTCAAATTGCTAACGGTCGTAAGAGTGCACCATCGTCGTATCCTGCCCCAGACAGGTCGAGACATGTTTAAACAAATTTGAGAGAATCAGCGCTGCGAGTGTGTTTATTGTGTTTAAACAGGACATTGAAGAGAGAAGGCGTATTAACCCAAAATGGATCAGCGAACAAAACCCAAAATGGATCAGCGAACGAAAGAGACTCATGAAATGATGACAACAGTTTACAAAGAAAGTGTTATTACTTTGAAGTGTGTTTATGAGTGGTTTAAACGTTTCCGAGGAGGCCGGAACACCATAGTAGATGCTCCCCGAAGTGGCCAGACATCCAACGTAATGTTACGACCCAACTGAAGGCTATCACTAAAAACGACTATGCCAGGAGTTTCCAGGACTTGTACAGGCGTTCCCAGAAGTGCATTACCATCGACGGGGATTACTTTGAAGGATAATAACTGCTGTTTCATGTAAGCGAGCAATCCACTCTCAATATGCCATCATTCACCGAATTTTATTGTCACAGGTTGTATTTAGCAAGCTTACCAATCGCAGAAATCTGGGGTATTTCATCTTGAATTTCAGGGATATCTGCAGAAGACTGCCGAAAGTTGTCTGGACTCTGTCATATTAACAGGAGTCTGTTCCTGTTCATTTGTAGCCGCACTTGGTGGAATATTTGAAACTTTAGTGTGTTTCTCAAACAAATATCGAGCAAAAGCTGGATCTGTTAAGAATTGGATTATTTCTAGTACTATTTTAATTCCATGGATAATGTAATTTCGTGTTTACATTAAAAAGCAAGTTGTTTTTTTTTTAAAAATGCAGTTTACCTTCCTTCGCGGCTTGTGCATGGATTTGTTTATCTAATCGTTTTTGTTCCGTTCGAAAGCGCCAGGGATTCCATTGCATCCATGATTTATTATACTGCATTCGTTAAAAATTTACACTCCGTGAATAAAAATAATTTTTCAATCGATTTGTTCAACACATTAACGGTAATTTAATAATTATAGTAAATAGTTACGTGAATATTTTTCCTTTGTAAATGAATAGAACACAAAATAAAATAAAATTAAATTAAATTAAATTAAATAGATATTGCAGAAATACTCCTGAATTTTTTCAACTCCATCCGGATCTTAAACTCAGGCATCTCATATAATATATATTTTATTTTATCTTTTCTACAAATTTATAAAGGAAAAATATCGACATTACTATTTATTATAATATATTCCTTTTATTTAAACTATTTAATTTAATAATTAATTTACATTGCTGCCTTGGATAAAAAGAGTGTTGCTAGCAGAATACGTTGCCTGTAGACGCGTTTGGAGCACTGCTAAAACAATGTTCGTCTGCTTCAAGCTTTGTTGCTGCTCTCGGTCAGATTGATCACGTGCCTCGAGCAATCCCTTTGCACTCTCGGAGCAGTCAGCCGAATTCGCCATAAGATAATATATCAAACAGCTCGTAACAACATGCTATGGATGAATATAACGAGTAATTAATGAAAGTGGGAATTAGTTTATTTGTACGCAACCTAATCATCATATATGGTACCATTGGAACTTTCCATTTTAAGACATGGCATGTAATATATCAAACAACTCATAACAAAGACCCATGAATGAATATATTGAGTCATTAATGATAGTGGTAATTAATTTAGTAGTACATGTCCTAATCGTACCACATGGTTCCATTAAAATTTTCAATGCTAAGGTATGGCGTGTAATATATCAAACAGCTCGTAACGAAGTACCATGAATGAATATAACGAGTAAATTAATGATAGTGGTGATTAATATAACGAGTAATTAATGATAGTTTAGTAATATATGTATTCTAATGGTATATGATGATACCAATGGAACTTTCCATTCTGAGATATGGCATATAATATATCATACAGTTCATAACGACATGCGACGAATGAATATAATGAGCAATTAATGATAGTGGGAATTAGTTTAGTTGTACGTATCCTAATCATACAACATAGTATCGTTGGAACTTTCAATGCTAAGATATGACTTGCAAAATAACAACCAACTTCTTACCAGCTGTTAGACCTATTGTTATTCATGGCTTAATGGTATCAAGTGCATATTGCTTTTAGGCCATTATCCATAATTAATTACGGTTAGACATATTGCTAATTGATAGTAGCAAATCGCTCGCTTTCATATTCTATGGTAATGTAGATATGCTTTAATAATAGAATATGAAGAAAAAATACACAATTACACAGAACGTTCAGCAATTGAGGCTAACTTCGTTTAACATTATGTAGGAATGCCTACAAATTCTAGAAGTTTTATTTGTTCAAACATATAAAGAATAACTAGACTCCCTATTTCACATGTCAGTTCTTCAAGTTTATTCATTTATATTCATTTTTACGTTAGTTTTCGTAAACAGTAATTTACCATTCGATTTTCATATTTGTATATGTTCTGTAAAGTGTTTTAAAATGTAGGGTAATTCTATGTAGCCATGTATGATGCCTCGATTATATAAAATGAAAATGTGCTCCTTTTACCCGCTTTGGCAGTAAAATCATTCTTGTTAAAGTTTGTTTTCTCCATTGATAAATATGAGACAGAGCATGAACAAGTTCGTAGATGATACAGTGTACAGCTGAAATACATATAGGTACAATAGCACGTGCTCTAATGGTACGATTTTGTTACCCACTTAAAATTTTCAATGCTAACATTTGAACATATGCCAAGTAATATATTAAACAACTCGTAACGGCGTGTCATTAATAAATATAACCAGCAATTATTGAGTCAAAATTAGTTTAGTTTTACGGTTCTAATGGTACAATTTTGGTTCCTTTGGGCCACGTAATATATCCAACAGAACTCGTATCGGCGTGTCAAGAACATATATAACGAGCAAAAAATAGAAATCGAATTTGTGTTAGTAGTACGTGTTCTAATAGTATCATTTTTGTACCATTGGGAACTTTCACTGCTAACTTGTGGCATGTAATATATCGAACAACTCGTAATGACGTGTCATGAATGAATATAACGAATATTTAATCATATCCGGAATTGGTTTAGTAGTACTTATTCTAATAATACTGTATGGTACCTTTGGAAACTTTCAGTGCTAAGATTTGGCATGTAATATATCAAACTATTTGTAACAAACTATCATGAATGAATATAACGAGTAATTAATGATAACTGGAGCAGATTTAGTAGTACGTATTCTATAGGTACCATGTGGTACCATTGGAAACTTTCAGTCCTAAGATATGGATTGCAATATATCAAACAACTTGTAACGACGTGTCAAGAATGAATAAAACGAGTAATTAATGATATTCGAAATTCGTTTAGGAGGAAATGTTTCAATGGTACGATAGAGTGTTCCAATGCTTTCAATGCTGATGCCCATATTCAGAATGAGCGCTCATGCTCTTGCTCTTACTCAAACCATAATTAAGAACGAATTCAATTTTATGAAATTTGTATTCAACAATAGTCTTGAGTGCCTAAAACAATGTGCAAGAGCGCTTATTCTGAATATGGGCGTAAGATATGGCATATAATATAAAAGGTGGTGGCCTTACAGTATAACAGAGGGACATCAGGAGTTCCAACCAGTTTCGCCATTTATTCCCGGCTTTGT